>JAPYYV010004239.1:0-33684 GCA_030522625.1 Copidosoma aretas
AAAAAAAAAAAAATCCGTCTCACCGCATGAGCAGAAGGCAAGCCAGAGTCGACAAGCTCCTTGAACGTTTTCACAGCGGCGGGTATATCTTGACTAGATGAGCGCGAGGAAGAGGAGCTGATGTGAGTGCCGAGCAGCTGGGCCCACGCCTGCACGGCGCGAGCTTCCTTGTGACCCAGGGTTGCAGCGGCAGCCAGTAACTTGTAGGCCTCTGCCTTGTTGGAACGAGTTGTGTTGAGCAGTCCCTTGGCTCTCACGAACAATGCCTCCGCTAGAAAGATACGATTTGTGAATTCGGATGTAACATTTGAAAACTACCGATGGTCGACCAACTGACAATTTGAATTTCAAACGATTCGTTTAACCTCAAACGTAACCAAGAGACCGAAAAGAAAAGGAAAAAAACACCCATGCCGAGAGAGGGAGAACCGTCACCGACCTTCCTGTTCCTCGGGCGTGAGCGGCTCGGGAGGCTCCTCGGGCGGCAGGTCCTCGAGCTTCTCCTCGCCCATCCCTTCGTCTTCCTCCTCCTCCTCCTCCTCCTCCTCCTGGTCCTCCAAACTGCTCTGCGGGGTGTCGAAGCTGTCTATGACCTTGACGTTCTCCATGACCGTCTTGACCCACGAGTCCACCGACTCCTTGTACAGGCCCTGCTGCTCCTCGTCGCCCTCCTTGGCGGCCACGTCCTTACTCCTGAGCTGCTTGCCGGCCCTGCTGTTCTCGAGGGCGACGGCCAGACTGTGGAGGGTGTCCCCGAGTTTGGTGAACTTCTTCAGCCGGTCGTAGATCGCCTGCAGATCGTCCTCGTTGGCCTCCTCGTCGCTCACCTCGGCCACCGAGCCGCTGTTGTTGTCGTCCTCGCGCCCGTCCGTGGCAGCCACCGCTCCCGGCTGGAGCTCGTCGGTCGTGGCAACGGCAGCGGACGGGCCCTTCTTGGGCTCGGGCCTGTCCGAGCCCTCGACAAGGGCCGACCGGCAGACGAGCAGCAGCAGCAGAAGCAGCAGGAGGGCAGCGGTCGGGCCGCAGCGTTGCTGCCCCATGCCGACGACGGCCACGTTGATCCCGCGTCACGCTATCTTTCCGGCTCTAGCGCTCTCTAATGACCACGTCTCGGTGCTGATGATGGACGATCGCGTCGGGTGTTCAGGTGCTCGGCATCACGCGTGGCTGCTGCGGCCGACAGCGGCTGCGGGAACAGCGACGACAACAGTTCTCTTGATGCGGGTCTTTGAGGGCAAAGTGTCAACAGTGCAGAGTAGCGCACATACGTGGACATCGCTCATAGCAGACAACCGCTGCTGGTGATGCTATCCTATCCCCTTTTCTCTCTATGTAGGTGCGGGCCGCGGGCCGCGGGGTATTATATATATATATACACACCTTGCACGGCTTCAACACGCACGCCGCACGAGAGTTTTTGTGATAAAAGTTATATTAGATTAGACGCGAGCTCGTGACACGTAAGTTTATAAAAAAGTTCCATTGTCACAGGCGCTGAGGCGCGGAGTACTAACGGTTGACAGCGTTGACACCAGACAGAATTGTGTGTTAAGGAGGCTCAACACCCACTGAATTTCTAACAATGATTAGAGAGCTGTACTTATGTCTGTTGAAATTCAATAATAAAGAGATATATTGTACCCTAGCCTACTAGTACGGAAAAGGGGTGTACTTACGGAGTTAGAAAAAAAATTGATTCATCGAATTGGCAATATTTTTTATAGCATGTATTTCAAACTTTTCAAGAATTACTCACAAAACACTGTAATCTTTTTGGATTTCCATTTGTATTTCACTTTTGTAAAGCTTGTTCTACTTCTTGATCGATTACAGATGGCGTCACCACAAACAATTTTGAAAATATTTGTTATTTAAAAAGTTATTTCCCATATATTTATTGTATTGTATTTTAAATCTAAACTAGAGTTTTGTTTTGGAGTATATCGGGGATGACGAATTCAGAATTGCGATGACGAGCGCTCGGATGTCAAAAAGTTCGAATAGGCGTACTTAAGACTCTTTTCCGCAGATATTAAAACTTTAATCAAATATAGGACACATATATTTAACTTTCGAGTTTCGAGAGCGTTTTTGAGAATCAGAGGAAATTTATATTTTCGGGCATTCATCATATCCATAGAGATATTAGAATCTCTATGATCATATCAGTCACATTCATATACTTATAGATCGATGAGAAATAAGCAAGAACTCGAGCAAAGAACAAATTTACATCTGGAGTGGTATTTACTTTTTTTTCAAATTATGTATTTATTTGCAATCATTGCAAATTAATATCTTCATCAGATTCTCATTTTTATTTGCAACTCTTAGGCCATCGTTTAACCATATGGAGGATATTACTCATAAATTTTGAACACGTACTCTGCATGAAGCAAGTGCTCCGAAATTTAAAAAACGATTTAAAAAATATATATCCTTGTAATTTTACTACGCATTAAATTTACTTTCTTGAAAATAGTAGTAAATTACAATCAGTGTAGATAATAATCAGTCCCTCTTTGAACGACGACGAAAGTTTTCTACTGGAATAGTCGAGGGAATAGTACTTAGTAGTTAATTAAGTACTCCTTTCAACTTTGAACGCAGTGTTTTTACTATTCATGTAGCTAGTGATTTTTCTTGGTGGAGTAATAATTTTACTACTTCAGTATTAAAAATACATCGCTTAACGTGGGTCGTATCGGTTTATTTACACAAGGATATTTTTTACTGTGCGATCCTTTCAATTTTTGAATTGGGATTTTTAGTACTCTCTGATTGGCAGCTCTGAGCTCCAGAATCTAGTTACTAGGTATAGTGTCGTTGCATACGTATGATATACATTTTGTAAACATGCATTTGTATAGTGAATTTGTACCCCATATGGTTTGTATACATATATTTTTACATTAAGCAGACGTGTCCCATTCACACAGTGATCTTACCGTTGTTGTTGTTCAATAAATCGCATGTTAATTGCTATAAGTTTCGTCAATTAGGATTACAATCATGTCAGGGATAATAGAATACTTCCAGAACATTCCTGTACACGTTGTAAGTACGATCAGTAAAAGATTTGGTGTTCCTTTATTTATTAAATGTGTAAATTTTTGTTTTGCCATACATTGGATATTACTTTTACATGATATTAAATGTCATGAATGATGAATTTCTTTTGATACTTGTTTCAATGATTTTTTGATACTTCTCAGGATTACGATGGCCAGGCTAGAGCAGAAAAACTGTCAAGAATAATAATTACTTTGTTTGGCGTAAGTTGATTTATAATATTTTTTGTTGGTTCAAGTACTTTTATTGGATTATTTTTCCTCTCACTCTTACAGGTTGTTGGTTTCATATGGGGATACCTTATACAACAATTCTCACAAACAATGTACATTCTTGGAGCTGGTTTTGTCATGGCAGCAATTATTACTGTACCCCCATGGCCTATGTACAGGCACAAACCCTTGGACTGGCAAAAACCTCAGCAACAACCAGAAGCTCCTGTTAAAACGAAAAAAAAGAAATAAAGCTGCATACAAGTGATAAGTTCAAGATTCCTAAAATATGAAAACAAAAATTTATTCTCTGCAAAAGACAATGATTTGCTTCGAAAATAATACAACAATGTAATCCCATTTTTCGTACAATTAAATAAAACTATGTCCAAAAATTAGTTCTTTTCTTACGGTAAGAATAATAATACTTATTCTAAAAATGATTTCAATTATGAAGTCTTTTATATTCACTATAGAATTGTTTGAATTTGCATATTTTTTATAATTGTAACAAAAGCCACTAGAAGTTAGAATAAGTTAATAAGTATTTTGAGTGTTTCATTTATTGATTTGGCGTTGATTCAAAGATGGATTTATGGATTCATCAGTGTGTAAATCGAGGTTCGTAGTGCTAATTCAACTTTGAAACTTTAGATAGGGAAGAGGAGAAAAACCATCTCAGACGAAATAACCAACGGAATCTGATGTCGTATAGGGTTTATATTCTTGCAGCTTTCCAAAGTTGCCACCTGATTTAATTTTACATTTGTAAATGGCGCTTCAACCGACATTCGAAAAATCTGAACCGCCGTCGGTAATGTCAGTATCATCGGCCTCGACTCGGTCGATAATAATGGGATTTTACATACCATCGAAGAAACGGGGGAGATGATAGCTTCTGCTTTTTATATAAATAAAAATAAATAAAACGATCTCTAGCTCTTAGTGCTCTTACGTGTCACAAGTGTACTTATGTATGAACTTACATACGTGTATCATAAAGAGGAGAGGAGTCAGAGGAGCTAATATAATAACTCAAGAAGACTACTCTCTTTCAAGTCGCATTTCAAGGAGAATATACCTAATAAGTAACATGAAAAAATAAGAACGAAGAAGAACGCGAGCGAGGAAGAGAGAAAGAAAGAAAGACAGTCGGGGCGTCCAGGGTGCGTGTGTGCATGTAAGAAGTCTGGCTGGCGTGGCGTCTGCAAAGGCGCGACTCTGCTGACGAGTGACGAGAATAGGCGACCCGTGCCAAACCATCATCATCGAGGCGGTTCTGGGGTGTTCTCGGGTTCTGAGACTTCTAAAGTTCTCGAGTACGAGGTACTTATCAGGGAAAACTGCCGTCTGCCGTGTCATTGTTATTATACCGAGTGTATTTACAATATTTACATCATCGTGCCGAATAACATCATCGCGCTCGGATCTCGCCGCACTCGCCGAGACCACCGCCGACGAACACTTTTTTAAGTTGTAGATAATACGCGCGGAATAAAAATACTTATAATAGGTAGGTATGAGTTAACGCGACACGGCTATACTTAGTCACATATAATTATCGTCGCACCTGCGGAGGTGGTATACGAAGATAAATATTTGTTGCTCGCGTGGTGTGTTGCAGTACTTGAAGAAGAGGATAGGTACACACTGCACCTACGTCGAGGTAGTTGGTTCGGTTGAGGAGTTGTTGTTGACATAGTGCTGGGTGGTGAGACCTGTAAAATACCGCGAGTGCGATCGTCGAGAGAGGAAAGAGAAGAAGCAAGGAAAGAACGACAACAATAAAAAAAGGAGAAAGAGAGCGAGAAGAGAGGAGAAATTCAGCTGCAGCAGCTCGCCTCGGCCGTCTAGGGCCATCAACATGGCCAAGACGTACGACTATCTGTTCAAGCTGCTGCTGATCGGGGACTCGGGCGTCGGCAAGACCTGCGTCCTCTTCCGCTTCTCCGAGGACGCCTTCAACGCGACCTTCATATCGACCATCGGTGCGTACGTGCATTTGTGTTTTGTGTGCACCACTCTCTCTCTCTGTTTTTTTTTTTTCCTCTCTTCCATACATATCATTGTACTTACACATGTTTCTGATAAACGCTAAACGCACACCTGCTGGTACAAAAGCTCCCAATAGTTTCCTCATTCATATCTCTCTATTTCTAATTATCTGCTCCATATGCACAAGTATACACGCATTTTTTCCTTTTTTATTTTCCGCTCGATTCCCCGTCATTCGATACCTCCGCAATCCACGCATATATTACCCATAAACCACGTCCTTGAAGACCATTAGTTGAAGCAACGGCACGTAGACGAGTTTGTAGTCTTGGACAGGTAACCGGATGGCGCGTGGTTGATGAAATGATCCTGAAGTGATCCATCAGTTGATCAGTACTACCCTGCACAGCCCGTACATGATCCCAAATCGGTGGGGGCGGAGTTAGGGGGGGGGGGATAAAGATTGCAAAATTTTTTACTTGGCAACCACATGAAATTGCGGTTGCCTCAAAGTTTTCTCACACGCGAATTTTAAAAAAGGCAACCGCTTTAAAAATTTAAGATTTGTTATCTGTACCACCACTCACTGTGAAAAAATTTCCATCCGGTTTTTATCTACAGTTTTGGAAAAATAACCGTTGAAAGTCGTCGTAACTCGCTTTTTTCGAGTTTTTTTACATAACAATTTGTTAAAAATGATCAAAATCGATTGAAATCGGATGGCATTTGTAATCTAAACTCTTATGGGTACAAGGAATGATGTGTCATGCCATCCGGTTTCAATGACATTCAACCCCATTTTCGCCACTCCTAAAATCATTAGATTTGATTAAAATCATTAGTTAACAAATTTAACTATTTTTCACAAATTTTTGATTAACAAATTCGGAGAAAGTGAGTTTTTGACGACTTTCAGCGGTTATTTTTCCAAATCTATCATTAAAAATCGGATGGAAATTTTTTCACAGTAAGTGGTGGTACAGATAAGCAAGCTCAAAAATTTTGAAGGGAGGCAACCCCGCCGGGGTTGCCTGACATGGTTTTTTTTTTCTTTTCAAATTTGCGTGTGCGAAAAAGGCCCGTAAGTTTCTGATGGCAGAAAAATATTACTTAGCGTATGAATCGGATATGAACTTTCACACAATTTCATTCGGTTGATGAATAAATTATTTTGCGATTTTTTTACCCCATCCATTTGGGGTTAACTCGGGCTGGATCACTTCATCCGGATTCCGGTTGCCTGTCCAAGACTACAAACTGTACGTGCCACTTCCAGCGATCTGTCGTCTGTTCAAGTTGTACTTATCTGCGAATGATGACTAATTACGCTATCATCTGCATGCCTTTTTTGTTTTTCTCGCTTTTTGGAAAAAAACGCGAGAGGTTAGGGCGTATGTATGTTTTTTTTTTAAACCCCCCTACCACGGCGTGGCCTGGATCAACTGCTGATGCTGATGACGGTTACAATTATACTTAGTACGTGCTTTCTGACTCATTTATTTGTTTGATGGCTTGTTATGTATATAATGATACGCTTATATGTACACAAACTACTGTGCTGCTGCAGCAGGGCTGCTGCTGGTTGGTCTGATTTTTGGTTGCGTTGTTATGTAAACAACCGGGCGTTCTTATGAATAGACCAAGTGTTGTGTTTGTTTTGTTAGAGATTTTTTGGCTGACGTATTTTTTTACGACGCGACGTTGTGATGTGCTTTGAATAGGAATTTTAAATATCATCATTCGAAATACTTTATATCATGTAAAAGATTCTCTTCTCTGTGCAATGAATCATATTGTTTCTCGATTTTTGTGATAAGAGTTCTGTACGTACCTTGTATTTCTCACTATATAGTGTTATGATAACGATGAATGATTGTATTTGAAGCTCAAGTGCTTTGCAAACCAAGAGGGTAGATAGTAAAAAATTTACTAGTTTAAAATTAAAATATGCTGGTGATCAAGTGCATTAAATAAAGGAAAAAAAAAAATGGAGTATGGGTGCTGTCATGAGTGACTAATGTTTTGAAGAATATACAAGCATATAATACTCTGTTGATTGCACTTTATTACATACTAAGTTGTGCAATGAATATTATTTTTTGCCTGCATTAATAATAATAATAATAAAAAAATAAACATAGCATCTCGATGATTTCAATGTTACATTTGTGACAGCTCAAATAATTATCGATTATCTATTGTGAAATTTCAATAGTAAGATCTTCTTTGTTTGCTGTTGAAAAAATAAAAAATACCCGCAGAATTGACATTGAATAATTAATACTTGTTACACTAGTAGTATGCAATTATTTGATATTTCTTTCAAATCGGTATTGATATACACTTTATTGAAACAATACTTTTATAACTTATCAGTGCATTTTCATTTTATTACCATTTTTTAAATTTATTTACATTCATTTACTTTTGATTAACTTTATATTTGCGCACATTTTAAATACGCTTGTGTGTCTAATTTTATCACATGGTTTTTGTTCTTGTATGGATGAACTATTTATGAATCAACTTTTACCATTTTTAATTTAACAAATTTTTCGTTGGTTAGCATTGCATATTTTTAAATAATATACTTTTATTTGTTTTGTTGCTCATTTAGACTATAATTGTAATAAAGAAATACATTTTTGAAAGCCCTTCAATATAGAGAATAATTGAATGGACGTCGTATTTCGTAGCTAATTTTTATTGTAAAGTAGTGAAGGAACCAATTTTCAAAATCCATCAGTTAAAAAAATCGGCAGATCAGTCACTTTAGCATCATTCTAGCAAATCACATACTTACTATTATCTGCCAATATTATGTCTCAGAGAATAATAATCTAATCATCTTCGTATTTTTAAGCTCATGTATAGTAGAATCGCGGTGAAAAAAAAAGTTTTATAGAACCTATTAGTTTACAGAATTTGACAGATCGAACAATTTATCATAATTATAGCAGATCAGTTTCTCATTGTCAATTTTGAGTTTGGAAACCGATCTTATTGGCATCATGTTTGGGAGCTTTTTGCAGTAAAATTGAAGAAAATAAATTTATTCAGTAGAGCCCATGGGTAGAGAAATCGGCAGATCGGTCAACTTGACGTCCTACTAGCAGATCACACAGTAATTTATATATCTTAGGTTCAAAAAGTACTTCGATGGGACGATTCTCACAATATTTCGCGATTTAACATAGGCCTTTACTTATGTGGGGTGACATGGGGCAAGGAAAAACTTAAAACAACGTTAAAGGACATTTTTTTTAACCATGGATCTAACACTGCTCTTTATATTTGAGTTCTATCTGTCAGTACATACATTTTTATCAGACTCAGAAATTATCCAAAACGAGCATTAAAACTATCCCACTAAAACATGATTATATTGAAAAAAATGATCTTCATTGTTAGAAGAACATTAAATTTTTTAATGTCAAATTAATGTATATTCATTAAATAAGGCATTTATTCCTTATATACAGCTTTACTAGTATAGACACATGTTTAGAGTTTTCGTTGAATGATTTAGGTTTTTTTTCAATAAGTGTTCCTTTGATAACCATGCATGGATAAAAATGTTCTTCAACATATTGAAAATTATATTCTTAGTGCTTAGCACGGTAATTTTAGTAATTTGTTTTCTTAGGGCACATTTAAAAATCAGTGTATTCGACTTTGGCTTGTTTACTTATTTTCAACATAATTTTTTAATTCGCCCCATCTCAGCTGTGCGGTCGTGGTAGTTTCTGATCGTGTGACATTTAAAATACATTAGTACGGTGACTACCCGTAGTTTCTAAATTTTATTTGATATAAAAGCAAACTTCTTCGCCATAATTTTGTCATAGTTTCCTCTTATGGAATAAAATTAGTGAAAAAATAATGGGATATACTCTACGAGGCAGTCTCTACCGGCATTATGTCAGAACTTTTCCCGGTAAAATTACGTGTTAAATCGACCATCGGTGAGTCCGAGGGCGAGTCAGCGCCAGTCCTCCCTTCCAACTATAATTGTACGGAGCGAGTATCACACGTTGCGCTGTAGTACATACATTTATTTTATCTAAATCTGAATTCAGACTGTGGATGCCTGAACAATTGTTTATTTACAAATTGACCAATATAAAAGAAATATTTCAGATTTTAAAGCAAATAATCATCGTAGCGAGCATCGTAGATCATAATAGGGCTTATTATAAGCAAAACATTTTGTGTAAATTTTTCTCTTGCCAAATTTATCCGATTGAAGAAAAAATAGTGCATTACCTTTTCTGTTATCTTCGCTGTTTGCTGCTTAAAATGAGCTCAAACAATCTATGAATCATGTACAAAAGAAAAATTTCTATTCATACAATTATTTATACAACAACTAAGTAACTATTTTTTCGCAGCATCCTGCATCCTTGGCATTCGGATTTTGTAGGTCCAAAGGCATAAGAAGACAAAAACTTATATGGATTCTTATCCATCACGGTCCTCTGATCATTATAAAAATCTTGGGTGTGTCGTCCAATACTGGGGGACACGTATATGTCATCTCACGCGTCATCTCTTCATTAGCCCTCAATCGACGCGCTGTACTCTGTCTTCAAATGAAACTGAGAACTTTCCTTCTTCGAGTATAACTTCTTTCAAGCGCGTATAAGTAATCGCTTTTCAGAGACAGACAGAAAAGCTTCTCATGCAGGTGCTTGTAAAACAAAGGATGCATTTGTATCTTCTACATGTAGACACATGCAAGAGCATTACTGTTTCAATGATGCGGTACTTATATACCATCTCCCTCTCTTTTGCACCACCACTGCAGTTCTTGTTGTTGCTGTTGCTTTTGACTCAGAGTGATGATGACGGCGGCGGCAATGATGATGCACTTCGAAAAGACGAACTTTGTTGGCTGATGTGAAAAGGAGAAGCAAGACGAGCATGATTATCAAAGCGTGTGTTTGTGAATGTGTACGTATACGTATGATGCACAGCGATCGAAGAATTTTTTTTTTCTAGAGCACATTATAGCCGTGGGAATCTAATTTTTCCAGAACTCGAATAAACGCGCGCGTGTCATGACTAAAAAGTGTGTATAGTAGGCGAGAAAAGTAATGTGAAAACCGATGGCATTTTTCGAATACTGTGTATACACACCTAATTAGATTATTTTTGGTGATTGTACGAAATTCAATCGGAGCAGTGAACATTTGACAAATTAGATCTTTACACCACGGTTATTTAACAATCAGTTGAACATACTTGAAGTTTGTAAAGCAATAGCAAAATTATACTCAGTAAAAATTCGAATGCCTTTCACAGATAATAACTTCTCCACTATATTTCTCATGCTGTACAAGTATTTTATTCAAACTAAGCTGTCTCATTTGAAAATTAATGAATAGTTTTCTTATCTGCTTAAGATAAGCAAGTTGATAGAATTTAATGAATGCCTCTTAGTAAATGGCGATGGTTTATGTCTTTTATTTTTTTTAAATTAATGCATAATCATTAAGACAACTTATCAGTGAAATACTGGTGCAATTTTTATAATTTGAACAAATATTCAACAAATGATGATCTGTTGCATTAATTTGATGTATGATTTGGTGAATGAATACAATTATTGTTGGCCTACCTTTACACAAGATTTGTACGTTAGGAGTACAAGAGTTATTTAAAGTTGAGATAAGTCGAAATACACAACACAGGTGGTTTTGCTCTGACAAAAACATACGCCCTCATACATTTTTTAAATTTAATTAGGGCTGCCCCCTCACTATTTTCCTTCATTATAATCGTTAGTTTTAAAAAATCATGCAAACAACTTGTTTTTTTCAATTTTCTCTGCATTAATATAAATAACGGCAACATAAAAATTTCTTTTACAACCGCTTTACTGTGATTTTATATTTTTTTAAATATCAGTTCAACCACCGATCTCATTGCATGGTAAAATTTCTCACACAACAAAAAATAATCTGGCTGACGGAATATACAGTTACGCCAGTTACGGTTGGCCTTGGTGATTCAATATTAGCACCACACATAATACTTACTTACTTACATGCCGCATTTGTCGTTGAGCCAAAGCGCTGTACTCGCCTTTTGAGCTTTTTTGACACGGGCGCTTGTTGCTGCACCCACTCTATACGTAATATCCATAAAGACCTGGGGTACATATTATATTACATATAATCATTAACATACGCCCTGAGTTATCTTAATCTACGCGTGCGATGTACAGGCACGTTCGCTTGCTCGCAAGAAACTGAGAGTGAAAATATGCCTACAAAAATAATTGTACATCACGCGAAAGTTACTTGGGACTCAGCTGTACAACCAGTAGTAGAATTATTATTCCGAGCCATGTGGATGATGTTCTGCATACTTATCTGCACTTTCACGTTATTCGATTCTCAATCTCTCATTTGTATGTCAATGAAGACGACCGATTTATTTGGTACGAATGTTTGTATTTACCGGTCCGACCGCATTTACTCGAAAAAAACTATACGCGGACTGAACCAATAAAACGATAATCTATTGCACACAAATTCCACTACACTACACATGATTACATCTTTTCACATCACCCTGTTCGAGGCCCTTCAGCTTTTGTTCCTTATTTCTTCGAAATTTCTGTTTAACGTGCCTTCAGTAGTTCAGTTTCTATTTTCTCTCTCTGCAATGTCCACATGTATTTTTTTCTGTTTCAGGGATTGACTTTAAAATTCGCACAATAGAACTCGACGGCAAGAAGATCAAATTACAAATATGGTGAGTTTCGATGATACAATGGCAAACATAATACAATATCGTATAAATTTATAATTATAAACTCCATAACTGAAAAAAATAAAATTCATTTGGAAGTGAGATTTCATTGATTCAAAGTAATGAAACGATAAAAAAATACGATATTGAACATAAGTAAATCAAATAAATAAGCATGGTTTCACGGTAAAAATGACCGTAAATCTCAAGTCATAAGGAGAAATTGAAAAAATTAAAGTGCATTTGCAATGATTTCCAAAAATCGCAAAATATTGAACGAATCATTTGTTAATATTGATACTCCTACATTTGTTCTCCCAAACCGTTCAATATCTTTTTCCGATATTATTTTTATTCATTAATTTCTTTGATACAAATATGATGGAAATTGATGTGTTTCCGAAATTTTTTCATCACATAAAGGCCTTTTTAAGTTTTTTTTAACGTTAAGTGTTAATCCGAAATACCACCCTTATTCGGTTGAATATTTTGAAAGGACGAAACTTCACTCCAATAGAATCCGAATAAGATTTTCCCGTAACAAATTCAAATAAAAACCACACTGCCATGTTTTCAGTTACTATATCGTTTATGCGCGCACAAGATGCGATAATTGTTTCTCTTTGAACCTTCCGTAATAATGAAAAATGTGATTCTCCCAGGGACACGGCCGGTCAGGAGAGGTTTCGCACAATAACGACGGCGTACTACAGAGGCGCGATGGGCATAATGCTCGTGTACGACGTGACGAACGAGAAGAGCTTCGAAAATATCAAGAACTGGATCAGGAACATCGAAGAGAACGCCTCGGCTGACGTTGAGAAGATGCTCCTGGGCAACAAGTGCGAGCTCAGCAACAAGAGGCTGGTGTCGAAAGAGCAGGGCGAGGCGTTGGCCATAGAGTACGGCATCAAATTCATGGAGACCTCCGCCAAAGCGAGCATCAACGTCGAGGCGGCTTTCTTCGACCTTGCCCGGGACATAAAAGCGAAAATGGAAAAACGACTGGTGCGTATGTCGGATTGGAGTTTTTGTTATCTGTGTCCGTCCTGCCCCCCCTCACACGAACTCTTTCTCTTTCCTCCTCTTTTCGTTTATCAATGGGTGGAGGTTGCACTGTGGTCTAACTTATTTAATGTTTCCATGTATCCAAGAGTAACTTTTTGTTGTTTTTTTCCGTCGAGTTGAACAAAGTAATACATTTTGAATGACAAGCCTTTGATTGGATTCATTAAGAAAAAAAAAAAACAACTTTTATTGTTGAACCAATTTCTTAAAAACCAAAAGAAAATTATTTACGTTCTCCCACAGTGTTTAATCGAGTGATATTGTTTTCCATTTTAATTGAATCAAAATTTAACTTGCGGTATTAAAACCTTTCAATACTTGTATGTGATAAGAACAGTATGTGAATTACCCCTTTCAGTACTTTAATATATTGAATTACAATTTGAAACATTTCATTATCTTGCATTATTTTACACCTCGTTTAACAGTTTCATTTGTCTTTAAAATATATAACAATAACAAATATTTATCTGTTTCCCATGCCTCTTTTTCTCTGTGTTTGGTGCGGGTCTATATTGGCAGAAGGTAATCTCGATCCTGACTATTCATGTTTTTGTTTATTTCTTACCACACTAATTTGAACTATATCATTCGTACTTGCACAATTAATTTACGCTGTTGTGTAAGATGTTAACAGCAGAAAATAAGTTTATTTATAAACTGATTGACCTCATCATTTTATTCTTGAGCACTGTCAAATATATATGTAAACTAATTGGCAGCAGCATTAGTACTTCAATCGTTTATGCAAAAAGTAGTGCAACAATTCGTACTACATAAGCTTGAATCACTATTTATGCACTTGTTTTCATGTTCTTCGTATCCATGTATATTTTGTGTTTCTAATGTTTTATATCCATTATTTGTGTGTAATTAATATTTGTTTTTTGAAACACCATTCATTTATCTTTTTATTTACTGTAAAATCTTATTTGAAGAAAAATGGATTGAGAGTTGAAAAAAACTGAATGGAATAATTTTATCCACAAACATAATAGGTATACAACGACATACTTATGGAGATTTTATTGATAAGCAACCAAATAAGCTTTAGATCTCATTTTTATCATGTTCTGACAATATAAATGAGATGTAAGGCATGCTTTACTTTTTTGCTCCCTAGTTGTGTAATGTACTACTTTAATGCATTAAAAAAAATTTACGTGGTATTATAGTTTTACATAGAAACAATAAAGTTTTCTTTCTCTTTATGCTTCAAGTATTTTGCTTTATAATTAACTTACAAATAGCTTTTCACAGTTGTTTGAATTACATTTTTTGGAACGTATTAATTAATTCTCCATTCTGATTGAACATGATTTCTAAATGAGAAATTTTTTTACTTTCAGGAGGCATCAAATCCACCAAAAAGTAGTGGCCACCAACTAAAAGCTATGGAGCCGCAAAGGAAACCTATGAGTCTGTTTTCGCGTTGTTCTATACTTTGACCCCTCAACCATCTGTTATATGATACTAAGGCCCATTTGTCTACTACTGTTGTCTACTTACGTTCTCTTGGTCGGACGAAATTTCTGTTCAAAGAGCAGACTTGCAATGGGCATCTGCCCACCAAGGGGATCTGTGATTTTGCTCCTTGATGATAGATGTATATCTCGTCGATTGGGTGGTGTTTTTATAAATTATACAAAATAATCGACACTCCTATAAGGAATCTACTGGCAGGGGTGGGGAGAAACTGTACTGACTTCATAGGCTGAACTACTCTCACGACAAAATAGTGTCCTTTACTTTCCTACGTCGAATTCGATACGAATGAGTCGAGCAAGTTTTTATTTTAGAAACTACGAAACATACAGGAACTTTTTGGATTGAAACTTGGCAGAGTAAAAGAAAAAAAAAAATAGAAAATATTAAAAAAAAAAAAAAAAAAAAAAAAAAAACAATACAAGAACAACGATTGGGAGAAACGAACTAAAACAAAAACTTGGAAGTATTTCTAATTCTTTACATAAAATTGTTGTAAAAACTGTGCAAGTCAGGTTGAAGTCGTATTAGTAAATAAAATAAGCTCAATAATGTGATGCAATTTACGAATAAAATTTTTTATTGTGTTGCAGTGACACGTTTTTTGATGAAGCGCTTTGTTCATTTTTTGGCCTACACAAGCACCACATAACACTTGTTTAAACTGTTTCTCCATAGTTTTCTCTGTAAAATAATAGGGTATACGATCAAGTTGCAAGCAGTAATCGATGCAATGTCTTTTTTTTTCTTTTTAAGAAAAAATATCATCTATACCTCATTAATATACTAAAATCCAGCTGAGAGGGTTATTAACAAGGCCAGACACCAACCACAATCAATTTTTTACATTGTTGATTAATAGCTTTTTCACGAATTTCATATTGATACTTACAATTTTGAGATAATTTTTGGCACATTTATAAATTAAAAAATAATAAATTTGACGTGAAAAAATATTGCAAAACATGACTGGGTACTTTAAAGTGGTGAATGACGGAAAAAATGTACTCTTTGTTTTTACTTTGTTTTCTTTTCTTTGAAGAGGGCGGCCATTGTCCGTAGTTTTGCAACATTCGACCTGAATGCAGGAACCGAGTGTTTTTTGTGTTGAAACGAAAGAGTTTATGTTTACAAATGTAAGTCGATTTATGTATGTACAAAGGACCTGTTACAACAAAGAAGAAAAATCATAGTATCTGCTTGTTGTCTCAGCTCTTGCGTATACTTATAGATTTTGCATTTTTTGATTATTCCGTTTGTTTCTATTCGGATTTGAATATACGAAAACAAATATTAAAATACATTTTATATAATCCTACATGTTTCTGTGCTAGCGTATACGTTCATTAAAAATTCACCCACCCTTTTCTCCCTCAAATAATTAATCAGAAAATTTGTTAGGATAAACATCATCGAGTTCTGTCAACATTACTTCCATTTCTTGATCTACTTCATTACTTTTTTCTATATCCATGCGAATTTGTTCGATCAGCATCTGTAATATAAAAAAAAAAAAAAAATTTTACTTCAAAATTAAAAAATTACAATTCTTTATAACTTTCTGATTATTTTTTTTAGAATACAAAAATGCCATTATTGAAAAAATAGCATACTTATTTGTAAGTTTGTACTTAGATAAAATTTTTACAATTATTGCTACTGTTACAGGTATTTTATAAAAACTCATCACATTCTGTATGAGTTCATCAACATTTCTAAAAATATTTTTTTCGTTGAAGCATTTGACTTTTTTTTTTTATTAGTATAATTTTATGATTTATTACAAAGTTATAAATTTTGTATTAGTTGTGAGAAAAAATTATTATTTTACAATAAAACTAAGCAAAAATATATGTCAAATTATGTACAAATGTATTGCTTGCAATATAGTGAATTATATACATTATATTACTTTAATAAACTATTTTGAAGCTAAGAAACATGATTAACGAAAAAAAAAGTTACAGTCACCTTTGTATCGGATTTATTTTTCCTATAAATCTGAGTTTCCGCACCACTGTTCCAGTTGAGTGATGATGGCTGAGGTTGCTTTGGAGTTGCTTGTTCCCTTAAAGTTAGCTCCCTTTGCAGTTCTTCGATTTCGTTTTTCTGTTTTGTAAAAACCGCATGACTGCACAATCCCACCGTTTGCAAGCGTTTGTTCAACTGTACTGTCGTTTCTACTGACTTCAGTAAAAGTTGATGTTCTTTTTCCAACTTGGTCACGTTACTAAAAAAAATTACATTAAATGTCAAAGTAAATGCTGGTTGTCGTTAAAAAAAAAAAAACCCCCAGAATAAAAAAAACCTTAAATTTAAAATGAAAAAAAAAAATACGGAAAAGGCAACTGCAACTATGAACAATGAAATTGTACACGCTAATTTTACAATAAACAAACCGTCGTATTAAATCAAGCTTTATAATCATTGTAAAAAGACAATCGGCCAAGTGCGCACGTACAATACCTCTGCAGAGTGCTGTGAACTTGGGAAAATCGCTCCTGCATCTCCAGCAAGGGAGCCTCGAGCGACCTCCTCGCTTTCTCGCTCGCGGCGACCGTCTCGTTGAGCTTTTGCACTTCCATCTTCAACGTCATGTTTTCCAATCTAGCGACGTGAGTCTGCTGGAGCAAGGACTCGCGCTCCTTCAGCGCGGCGTTGCAGTTTACTTGCAACTGGATCCTCTCGCTTGTGCACTTCGATTTTTCTTTCTCGATCCACTCGATCACCTGTTGGGCCGTCGCCAGTTGCATCTTCAAATTGACGATCGTTCGGTTCTGCTTCTCCAACTCCAGATCTTTGTGCAGCAACTCTTGGCGGACCTGGGATAACTCTCGCTGCGCGTTCTCAAGGGTTTTCTTGGAGCGAGAAGAACAGTATGTATTGCAATTTTTCGGTTGCAATCGAGTGTAAAAAATAAACAAGACTCACGGTTTTCCATTGCAAATCGGCGAGTTTTTCTTGCAATTGAAGCTCCAGATCGAAGATGCTCGAGACCTCGGAGTTTTGATCTTGCGACATTTTTTTCGAAACTGACTGGATAGCAAGTAAGTACTTACTTTTGAATTTGTCGGAACCTTTCCGCGCCTGAACTTTCGAACGGCGTTTCCGTTATGCCGGTCGCCGTTAGAGAAAAAAAGGGATCGTAGGTAAGGTAGGCAACGCACGATAATGAGTAAACCAAGAAATTGTTTTGAAAAATAAATTTGCTTATGATTTATTCGGAATATAAAGTCGTCATATCTCTCCATCAACTCGCTTGTGTAAAATTTGTACGGAGCAAATTATTTTTCTTAGTGTGTATCCATGAATTGGATCTCGCTGAGCAGCAATATATCGTTTGGCAGTGGCCTGGGTTGCGGACTGAGGATGGTGAAAGTCTGGCGTTCCACGTCAACGTTCGTTCTGAAAAAAAAGTTCCATTTTTTAATGCTTGTTTTGCAAAATGTATGAATTATAAGGGAGTTTGATCTAGCTTGTGATTTTTAAGCAATAAATAACTATACTTACACACATACGAAGCCTAAAACATTTGTTTTCACGACATCATCTTCTGGTGAGTCTGCGAACGATACAGAGAGCAAATGGTGTAGGAGACTTGGACCGGGAGTAACCGCGACTAATTTTGTTAAATTGTCTTCTGCCCTCATTCCCAGAGGCATGCAAGAAGAAGGCAAGATTGGTGCACCAATTTTGAAAACCTTTGCTTCGCTCCATTTTACCTCGAAGCTGTGTGGGTAGAGAGGTGTCCTCGAGCCATAGAAGTATTCTCTTATCGATTGATCGCGAGACTCACACCTTTGCGCCTGAGTTCTTTCAACGACACCTCCACTTTTCGGTAAGTGGACCACTTTCACGAAATTCGGCATGTCTCTCACCAGCTCGTTGTAGAGCCTCTCCTGATCCAGCACTAAAATCGTATCAACTTCGAACGCTCGCGCGGCGTGCGTCAGCATTTTGTATCCACCAGTTTTGATCCAGCCATAGGTGTTGATGATTATTCCGGATACTTTGGCTTTTTTATTGGCCTGCAGTCGGTCCGAACACACTTGAGCCAACCGTGTGACCAACAAATCGAAGAGCACAGAATTGTCATTGTTGGGATTTTTGTGTCCAAAGTGAAAGACAAGGGGTGCCTGTTGACTGAAGCCATCAACGACGTTGGACGGCCTTTCAACGAGCAGTGCACCTATCGTGCCTGGAATAGCTATGTGTCCCTGGGCAACATCCAAATCAACAAAAATAGGACGCCTACCCATCCTCACGGCGTAATTCAACAGCAACCTACAGAGCGTGGACTTTCCTACATCCAACGGTCCCACGATCATGACGATCGGACCTATTTTGTCTTCCTTTTCCGCTACCTCCCTCATCTTTTCCATCGCTGCATGGCAGTTCAGGTATATGCTCATCGGAGTCTCCTTTGAAACATAGCTGCCATCTGTCTTACCAGTCAGTTCCACCGTACACCCTTGCCAAGTGAAAACAGCCACTTTGGCACCACATGTGAATTCGTATTTTTTTCCTTTCACCAATTCTGTGCCAAAAACTTCAGCCAGTCCGCTTTTGAGCTGAAAATACAGTGACAAAGAATATCATGAAAATATCAAAAATCCTCAGTTAAACACAAAAATATGGCTCCCAGTCAATTATCTATCCAACAAAATTTGAATTTACAATTCTGACAATTGAAAAAAAGATCATGTATATTGGAATAACAAAAGGCGACATGAAATAACCATGTAAACAAAAACACACCTCGAGCGTAACCTTTCCGTTCTTCGTTTCCAATTCAAAGCGCAGCTCGGAGTCGGGGTCGAGCTTGAACTCCTGGACCTGTGCCTTTTCTTCCGTCATCCTCAAAGCACATATAAATTCAGTTTTGGTTGAACATTATATTCTCATCGGGAATAAATAATATTCTGAATATTTTTGATGCGAACAGTATGAGATAAAAAGTCAACAACTACCGATATGCATGCTTAGGCTGCAGTCACATGGTGCAGGATAGAGCTCCGCAATAGACCGTCCGCAATAGAAAGAGCCAATCAGAGCAATTTCGGATTTGACTATTTTGCTGTCATTGGTTCGTTCTATTGCGGACGGTCTATTACGGAGCTCTATCCTGCACCATGTGACTGCAGCCTTATGATGATAACAGATAATTCATAATAATCATAATTGTTCAACCCAAGCTAGCTTGACCTACAGACCTAACCACCTAACCTTTCTTTGTTCTCTTATATATATATTTTCTCTATTTGCGTTAGGGCCGTTAGGGGCGTTAGGTAAGTTAGGTTGGATTTTGTTGGATATTATATATTACAGTTTTATATACATTGTTGTTTATGTTTTCTGCGTGTCGAGAGATAACTTGCGTATGTTCTTTTACATATAATATTATATGTATAAAATTATTTTGCATACAAAATTATTTACTTTTATATTCTTCTTATGATTTTGTTAAAAACAAATTACTTTTATTTTTCTTCTTGACTGTCATTTTATTTTAATTTCTTTTCTGTATTGTAATTCAGCATACCGGACTAACCGGACCCGCGTACAGGTATCCATATGATACCCTCCTTGCGGGAAAAAATGTATCTGCAGTTATAGAGGCTCTCCAAACTACATTATACTTATTGTTGACTGTTTCGTGCTGAAATTAGAAAACGACCAAGAATTGATCAAGAATAATAACGATACTTCTGTGTACATTTAAAATTTTTTTTATTAGTATGAACTTCTTTTCCTGCATCACCAAGGAGTATAATATATCAGTTGCGTCAAAGGAGTGTGCTGAAGCCTATAAATACTTATGCTAATGCAGTTGTCCAAAAATAATCTGGAATACCAAGGTAAGGTGATAAGGTGAAACATATACATGCCATAAATTTCTACCTTGTCTCCTTAACAATACATCCATGTGCGTCAATTATAATTTCATAGTAGCTCTCTTTTTATGTGTATAAGTATTATAGGTGTTTACTTTACAAGCAGAGAATATAAAACATATCCCTTTATGTTCTATATTCTCTGATACAACTTAAAATTTGCATGTGCATGTATGTACGTACATACAAAAAAATACGCGTGATAATACGAGAAATGTTTCATCTCCCATCCATGCATAATAAATTAAGTTGATTATGCTCCAACAGATAAAGAAAGAGACGTGGCACTTTTTTGTACTCATATAAATCATCAAAAGAAAACAGCTACAGGAAGAATACAACAAAGACATGCTGGCAATAGGCAGAAGAGTCTGCGGCATACTAAAAGAGGAGCTATTGGCTGTTCGTTCACATAACACGAGCATGCAGATAGCTCCGCTCCAGAAGACGGCCCTTGAAGAGAGGTGCATACTCGTAGACGACCTGGACAGGCCCGTTGGCGAGGCCACCAAAAAATATTGCCACCTCATTGCAAAGGACGGCAGTATCCCGCTGCACAGGGCCTTCAGTGTTTTTTTATTCAACGCCAAAGGGGATCTGCTCATTCAGAAGAGGTCTGCTACAAAGGTAAACTATTATTGCCGCAGTTGTGCTTCCACTCTGTGGTCTGTTTTATCAGATATTTGGTTTTGAACATTTACTGACAGGCATGTATGCATGCTTGTGGGATCAAAAGTTGATGTCCAAACATCTGGTACATCTGACAATGAGGCAAGATTTTTTTGTTTGATATTTTCAATCAAGTGTGATTGGAAGCTTAATTTAATATAATGATTGGAAGATGATTTTGTGTTTAACCTTACAGATAACATTTCCTGGATGCTATACAAATACATGCTGTAGCCACCCGCTTACTGAAATCAAGGGTGAAAATGAAGAAGCAGATGCTCTTGGAATCAAAAGGGCTGCCCAGAGAAGGCTGGCCTATGAGCTTGGCATACCCACCTCAGAAGTACCTCCGGATGACTTCTGTTACCTAACAAGGATTCATTATAAGGCGGCTGGGGACGGGATTTGGGGAGAGCATGAGATAGACTATGTATTATTTTTGCAAAGAAACAAGATAACACTCAACCCAAATCCAGATGAAGTCAGTGAAATTCGATGGATACCAAAGGGAAAGATAAATGAATTTGTAAAAAGCATTGACTCACCCCTAACACCCTGGTTCAAGCTGATTCTTGAACATCAGCTGCCAGTATGGTGGGATAATTTGGATATGTTGCACAAATTCCAAGATCATTCTACAATTCACCGTTTCTCTAAACCGTGATTTGGAAATTTTTTGTTTTGTCCGCGTTTGTTTCAAAGTTTTTTGAACATATGAGATGGAATGAAGTCAAAGAGTGACTGCAATACTTTTGGTATCCAGCACTCTTATTTTGTACAAAATCACTTCTTAATATCTTATATGGCGCCATGTATATCTTTAAGATACAGCATACAGTAACAATGCTTCCTTAAGTGCCAATTAAAAAATACCGGCCAAAAGGTTGTAGCGCGTCTGTTCATCAGGCTGCGAACAAAAAAGCCAATGGATAGAACAGTGCTTAAGCATTCTGTGTATTAACGACACTCCCTCCTGATAACAAATTTACTTTAATGCTGTTTTTCTGTATTTGTTTTTCTTAAATCTATGAGAGTTTAAGAATTTTTATTGTGATGATCATCTAAGTTAATTGATGTTATTTTGTTTTTGTGATGTGGTAGATTTACAGGTATTTTTTATTTGTCATACATCCACATGATTTCTCGGGAAAAAAGTGGAGAAAAAGAATGTGCTTTACAACGTAATCAATGAATGACTCAAAAGCGAAAAAGTGTTTAAATTAGGATAGATTAACTAATGTAAAACAATTTAATAGATCATACTTGTAAGTGGTGGGTAATTGAAATTTTCTATTTATTTTAAAAAATAAACCTCATGACTGTTTTAACACTGATTATTTCGCTTGACCTGTTAAAATACCGATTGCACTAAAAATACTGCAAATTTTTACAGTGGTGTGTCAAACAAGTAACACAGTGATGTAGTCACTTAAATATTTAGGTTTTTATTTTCTAAAAACCGAACATTCATCGTTGCATTTACTGATGTAGTGACATGTCCATTACTGAATTCACTTTAGTTATCTCCTGACAAATCGATGGGCACAAAAGAGCTCTACTCAAATAAATAAACTTCAATTAGATATTTTAAACGTTCGAAATCAGGGAAGCCAAAGCCCGCACTTAATCGGCAACCAAACAAAAGTAAAAAAACTCTAAAAGCCGGTCCACCGCGAGTTGGCACTGTTGGCAGGCATGAGAGACCGGCTTTTGACGTGTCCGAGTAAGTACGACAGGTGCTCGACTTGACCGATAGAGACACGTCGAGAATAGAAAAGCCGGATTGGTCTGCTCGGCCTCTTCCGCGATAATAGGTATTACCTTTTGCTACGTGTCGCGCGGACACTGCGACAGCCGAGCATCACGTTATACTTATACGCGTTGATTAGCGAGAGCCCGAAGAAAGAGAGCAACAACAGAGCCACGACGGATACCTCACCCCCCATGGACTGCTGGTGATAGAGAGGGACCTGTAGCAGTGAGTGAAACATAGTCCAGGGCATTCACACCTGGCAGCAGAGAGAGAGAGAGAGAGAGAGTCAAACTGAGCAGCAGGAGGAGCAGGACGTCATGCACCCGCCGAAGACGACGTCGGCCGGAGGGCCGGGGGGCCCGAAGAGGGCCGCCGCCAAGCAGATCAAGTCCTCGAGCCTGACCAGCGTCGCCGGCTGGAGCTCCCTCATCACCTTCACCGTGCTCCTGCTCGCGTGGATATCCGGCTTCGCCTCCCGGCTATTCGCCGTCATCCGCTTCGAGAGCATCATCCACGAGTTCGATCCCTGGTGAGTGTTTTCTTTTCACGTCTCCGCTGCTCCCGATTTCTCGCTCCCCTTCCTCCACCTGCCTGCCGCCTTGCCTTGTCGCTTATCACGGGGAATCGAAGCGCGACACGCGGCACGTGTACTGTTTGTTATACAGGCGTGTGCTAGATTATTGCGAATTTTCATCGCTGTATATCCCAACAAAATTTTATTTGATATTACTGACAGTCTGAGCTAACATGTCTGTTTCTACCACGAGGGTGTTGTTGTTAAGCCAATTTGTCTGTGGCCTAGCTCATACTTGCCAGATGCTCTTATCTCTATTATCTATTTTTTCTTTTTACTCTTGCCCGTTGCAACTCACAGAAATCCAGACGTGGCAAGTCTACTTCATACAATAAGTTTTGCCAAGTGTATGAACCATGGTTTTTATGGGGGCAATGATATTTATGTTTTCTCACAGACTACTGTCATCAACTGTGTTGTAATATTTTTTTTCTGTTTGACCCTTATCGAAAATACATTCTTTCACTCTTGGATGCTATCTGTGCTAATTGAGTATTGCTACGCTGTCATGATAGAATAACACCGGCAAGCTTGAACGTGATTGATTTTTAATCGATTTTTTCAACGGATATTTTAAACAGAAATTGAGGCTGAAATACAAGTAGTCAAAACAACTTTCGACTCCATCAAGAAGGATTTTTTCTCAACTTAAATATGATTTTCAGGTTCAACTACCGTGCCACGGCGTACATGGTGAAACATGGTTTTTACAACTTCCTGAATTGGTTCGATGATAGAGCATGGTATCCTTTGGGACGTATCGTTGGTGGAACCGTCTATCCGGGTCTGATGATCACGTCTGGCTCGATCCACTACATCCTGCATTCGCTCAACATACCAGTGCACATAAGAGACATCTGCGTATTTCTGGCACCGATCTTCAGTGGACTGACATCCATATCGACGTACCTACTGACGAAAGAAATATGGAGCGCCGGTGCTGGACTGTTTGCCGCTTGTTTCATTGCCATTGTACCTGGTTACATTTCGAGATCGGTGGCGGGTAGCTACGACAATGAGGGCATTGCCATTTTCGCGCTACAGTTTACCTACTACCTTTGGGTCAAGTCGGTTAAATCCGGCTCGATCTTCTGGGCCTCCATGACTGCCCTCTCCTACTTCTACATGGTCTCAGCGTGGGGAGGATACGTCTTCATAATCAACTTGATTCCCCTGCACGTCTTTGTGCTGCTCCTGATGAATCGCTTCAGCCAGCGACTTTTTATAAGCTACGCCGTTTTTTATATCCTAGGACTACTGTTCAGCATGCAAATCCCGTTTGTCGGTTTCCAGCCGATTCGTACGTCTGAACACATGGCAGCTGCTGGTGTATTTTGTTTACTGGTTCTTATCGGGGGGATAAAGTGAGTCAATAGTACATGTGTTCAAATGAACTTTATGCCATTGCTCTTTGGATGGTAAAAATGAAAAAACACCAACTAATCGCTTCTCTGTAATTTCAGGTATTTAAGAACTTTCTTAACAAAGTCGGAAATAAAATACTTTGGTGGTATAGTGATAGGAATCGCCGGTGTGTTCCTGCTTGTTCTCATTGGTTTGACTTATGCCGGCTTTGTGGCTCCCTGGAGCGGACGATTTTACTCGCTCTGGGATACCGGCTACGCCAAGATTCACATCCCCATCATTGCCTCCGTATCTGAGCACCAGCCGACAACTTGGTTCAGCTTTTTCTTCGACTTACACATCCTTGTTACTACGTTCCCAGTGGGTCTTTGGTACTGCATCAAACACATCAATGACGAGCGTGTATTTGGTGAGACAATAATTATTTCCCGATCTTTCGTTGTATAACTTGATCTCATGATTGAAATAATTTTGATCAAATTAATTTGTCTCGTTTTTAGTGGTGCTGTACGCCATTAGCGCCGTATACTTTGCCGGGGTGATGGTGCGCCTGATGCTGACGCTGACACCGGTGGTCTGTATGCTTGCCGGAGTGGCGTTTAGCATACTCCTCGATATCTTCCTGAAGGAGGAGGAAACCGAAAACAACGGACCGAGCCCCATCGAGGAGGAAAGCGAGGAAGAGCAGGAGCGCAGCCCCGGCCGATCACTGTACGACAAGGCCGGCAAGCTCAGGAAAATCAAGCACGAGAAGCCCAAGGGCAATGGCGACGGTCTCGGCACTAACCTGCTCACCTGCGCCGTTCTGTTCATCCTGGTTCTGCTGATGATGTTCGCCCTGCATTGCACTTGGGTCACCAGCAATGCTTACTCGAGTCCGTCCATTGTCCTCTCGTCTTACAGCAGTGACGGTAGCAGGGCTATCCTCGACGATTTCCGCGAGGCTTACTACTGGCTCGCTCAAAACACCCCGACCGACGCCAGAGT
This sequence comes from Copidosoma aretas, assembly GCA_030522625.1. NCBI lineage: Eukaryota > Metazoa > Arthropoda > Insecta > Hymenoptera > Encyrtidae > Copidosoma > Copidosoma aretas. The sequence goes on from JAPYYV010004239.1 coordinate 25,834, forward strand.
CATGAGTTGGTGGGATTATGGCTATCAGATAGCCGGTATGGCGAACAGGTAATTTTCGTTATTTGTATTGTTAAGTAAATACGTGTGTGAGTGAAAATTGACTACAGTTAAATAAATCGTTGTTTAGAACAACTCTGGTGGACAATAACACGTGGAACAATTCTCACATTGCCCTGGTGGGCAAGGCCATGAGCTCGAACGAGAGTGCAGCTTACGAGATCATGACGTCTCTCGACGTTGATTACGTGCTAGTCATATTCGGTGGCATGATCGGCTACTCGGGCGACGACATCAACAAGTTCCTGTGGATGGTGCGCATTGCCGAAGGCGAGCATCCCCAAGACATTCGCGAAAGTGACTATTTCACCGAGCGTGGCGAGTTCCGTGTCGATTCCGAGGCCTCGCCAACCCTACTTAACTGCCTCATGTACAAACTTAGCTATTATCGGTTCGGTGAAATGAAGATCGATTACCGTACGCCTTCGGGTTACGATAGAACGCGTAACGCTGAGATTGGTAACAAAAACTTCGATCTCACGTATTTGAAGGAAGCCTACACTACCGAGCACTGGCTTGTAAGGATATACAGGTAAGAGAGTTCTATAGAAATATTAGTGATACATTTTTAACCAAAAAGTAAGATTTATATAGTTGATGAAGTTTTTTGTGTAGATATAAAATAAATACGATTTTTATGTTGAAGAACCACCAAACGGTCATTGGTAACAGTTTTATCTACGAATTACGTAAATGCGTGATAAGCTGGACGAATAGTTTTTTTTGATAATGTAATACTAATATGATTCATGAAATGTTCCTAACTGAACATACGATAGTCCGTGTTCTTACAGTAAAATAATATAAGCTAAATGACATTGTATTCAATTCAGGGTAAAGAAACCAGACGAATTTAATCGACCAAGAATCCCGCTATCCGAACGCACGATAAAACGCCAGGCGAGTTCGTATATCAGCAGAAAGGTCAGTGGTGTCACAAGACTTTATTACTAATAATGAAAAAAGATCTCAAGAATTTTTCGTATCGTTTTGCATTTCTTCCATTTTTAAGGACTTGTGATCTAAATTTTTTTAAAAGATATGGGGGGGTCGACATTGATTTGTTTCAGACCAATCGAAAAAAGAAAGGCTTTGTCAAGGGTCGACCTGTCGTGGTGAAAGGTCAAAAGCCTCAGAAGAAGACGACGTAACACTAGCGACATTCCGTTGAATTGAATTAAGCAGTGATTGTTTTGAAGAAGAGAACGTTACTGTTCACTGATCTCTAAATTATACAGAGTCGGTTGAGCCTTTTTTAATTCTTTTAATGTTTCTATTGCACACACACTGGATGACTTCTGATGCATTTATACTGCAACGAGAAAATCTTTTCACCTTTTTAATGTATCTTGATCAATTTTTTTACGCAGAGTATAAAATAAAGTTAATATTTAGCATAATACAATTTCAAAGTGCATAGAGAATATTTTTACAAGACTTACGGGATGTGTGAAATAATAAATGATATATGAAAAGATTTTTGAGTGCTATGTAATGTTTTTTTCTAAGATCGAGAATCATTAACTATTGATTCTAACGCTACTATTTAGGGCACTAATTTTTTGTGAAAATAACAGTCATAAAGCTTTTGTAACTGTCCAACTGATGGAGATTTCATTAAATGTAAGATACATAGCTTATGCAAAATTTAGATGAAATTAAGCTTTTTGAAAGTGATTCGTGCAAGCAATGATCTACCTATAGTGTATGCAATATACTTTTAAAACGAATTACTTAAATAATTCTTCAAGTATGCACATACTTTTTGTTGGGAGAGATGCGTTAGTATATGAGAGTGTAAAAAAATGAACGAATATTTGTCAATGAGAGAAATAAACTGCAATAATTTCCTCGAAACACTTTAATACTGATTGAGCTTTATGTAAGGCTCGTCTATGGTGTGTTTTGAGTACACACTTTGTTGTATGGAGTCTTGTTATCAGATAAAAATTCGAAATAATCGAGCTTGTTTAGTGGTTTTATTTACCTTTACCCTAATAGATATTAAAGAAAAAAATTATTCGATTCAATATTTTTTCTCAACACAAGAAAAAAAATTTGAATACAATATGGCTTTTCTTCTCTATTCAAATAATTTGATTTTAGTGTTGCCACACGGACAACTTTATGTTTGATGTTTAAAATTACATTTCATTAAACTTTGATCAAAGTAAGTATTATTAACCTTCTTGCTACGAAAAAAAAAATACAATTCTTGATGGTCGAGAAGCTGTTAAAAATCGTATGCACTCCAGGACAGCATGTAGAGAAACTTTGATCTCATTCTTCTAATATGAGACGGAAATACACATGAGATCTGAGATATTTTTTACTTTAGCTTTGACGTGTCAGCGGATGAAAATTTTTGTACATAAAAATATTTTCGAAAAAAAGAATTCCATTGCGTACAAACGTTTGAGTTACAATATACAATAATTATCGTAAAGATGGAAAATTTTTCGTTAAAACTTTTATTGTTTTCTCATATCATGCATATATTCTTAATAGCAGTCTACACGATTCATAATTCATAACGCACAAACACACTTATTCAATACAATCATTTATTTTATAAAAACTATGAACTACTCTAAAAAACTTTGAACAGTTTATTTTTCGGAACCGTGCGTATGTACAAAATTGTAGACAATGTATAAAAAAAACTTAACAGTAGTAATGTAGTTTTTTAATAAGAAAAACTATTTTTCTTCCTCTGCCTCGAAATAATCTTCTGTTTTAAAAATATTTATTGGTCGCAGAGCAACTTCTGGAGTCGCACTCATTGAAGGCTCAGGTGACTTTTTCTGCAATTCATGTAAAAAATGTTTCACTGTATTTTTTTCCAATTCAGCAGGTATTCATATAATTAAATTCACTTACGAAATAACTCAAAGGGTTCAGCATAGCCAGTTTGTTTTCAGACATGCCGATATTCGCTTCGGCGGCTTCCAAGTGGCTCTCGAGATTCGCGAGATCCGAGTTCGCCCTTGACACAAAGTTCTCAAGGGCATCGACTTTCTTGCAAAAGTTATTAAGATGCGGCTTCAGGTCGAGAAAACGCGGTACGTTATCCGATATCGATTTACTGCTGTTAGCCTGCATCTGTTAAAATGTAAATAATCGAAATATTTTTTTTTATCCTAAATGGTATGAAACGTTTGTATTACAACTGCAAGATGTTTTATCAATAAATATTTAAAACATGTAAGTAACGTTAAGACAGACAGTATTTGATTGTTATTTTAATATTATTTTTGCAAAGCTACAATGTAACACTTTGAAAGAGAACATCTTTAAAAACGTAAAAAGTTTTTTAATATTGTACATGCACGTGGCAAAGAAAAATCAGTTAATCAAAAAAATTATTTCTTATGAAGATTCATCATCGACTTTTTATACTGATGAATTATAGAAAAATAGTGTGTGTCAATGGAATTTCAACCTCTATTTTGTAACATGCTGGGTGCACCTGTCAATCATATGTTAATATGAAATTCAAAATTTGTATGGGTATAATTAATTGCCAAATAAATGACGTGGATCGTGGAAGTACCTATACCTAAACGTTTATTTAACTTTGTAAAACAACATTTTTCGGTATTTTGAATTTGCCTGTTTATACCTAACTGTACCTATCATCATATGTTGTATATATACAGTATATAACAGTATGAGAGTATGAGACCCAAGGGCCCCCAAGGCCATCAAATACTAGTAGTAGTAGTAGTAGTATACTACCAGTACCAGTATATATACAGTGTCAAAAACAACAGAACCAGACTGATAAGTGGCAACAATTAGAGCCGTGCAACCAAAAAAATAAACAAGAAAACCTCGTGTTCAAACAAAAATAAATTGCTGTCTAACGTAATCAAAAAAGAATGGCAAACGTTTCAAGCGAACAATTACCACGTGTCGATCCGGCAAATCTGCCTGGAGTAAGTCTTTCGATGGTATTGAATTTTTTTCTCGAAAGTAGTGCCAAAACAGTTGCGGAAACAAGAATCAACACGTTTGTATTTTTTATTATCAAAACATACATGTTTCAATATGTAAACTTTTGTGCAGCTTATTTTTATGATTTTCTCTGTACATACAGCTATTCCCAAAAAAGTTACGATGACTCAATCATTCGCTCTCTTTGTCTGAAACGTCAAGGCTTCATGTGTACACTAAAAGCTTCGATTTACATCGAACAAATAGGTCTACAAAAAAAGTATTTCACTGTTGTAATGACTATTAATGAACAAAAACAAGTTATAAGCAGCTTGAGATGTATGACCTGTTCCCATGGTAAGAAAATCAATTTGACTATTTTTTTTGACAAATTTATCACAAACTGTGAACTACTTAATACGTTTTTGCATGATTAACAGGTAGTTGTGAGCATGCCTTGGCTTTTATGAAATATTTACAGAAAAACGGTGACGAGAGATCTGGAAGTAAACTGATAAGTTCCTTAGAACAAATGACCTTATCTGACGCAGGAACTAAAACTTTGAAACAAAAAACAAATAATGAGAGAAATTTACGAAATCAGCATCTCAACAATAGAGTACCTGAGGTGAAAGGAAGACAGAATGTAGGAGCAGTCCAAAGCATTAAGATTACCAAAAATGTATCTTCTGTTTCAAACGAAAATCAATTTGAAGCATCTCAAGCTCAAAGGGACAAAAATCTCGTTTCAAGAGCTGAGCTAACAAATAGCCGAGAACATGTACAACGAACACATAGTACGATTCCCAAATTAAAAGAAAATCAACAAAAGTCGACTGATGCTACATATGAAATCAATCTTCTGGATTTGACATTAAAAGAGATTATTGCACAATGCTTATCAAGAAGAATTTATGATCCAGAAGGTTTCCTTGAGATTGCCAAAGTCAAAATGAATAGAAGTTTGTGCAAGCTAGCAGAAAAAAAAACTAGATTACAGAGCAAAAGCTCATTGTGGTACAAATTACGGCGCGGAAGGATAACTGCATCTAAAGCACATGAAGCTTCTAAATGCAGAACAGAAGATGGAAGTTTAGTTAAAGCGATTCTTGGTAAAGCTTACAGATACGAAAATTCTCACATGAAACGTGGAAAGGAGCTAGAAGACGAAGTTTTCACAGAAGTTCTCAAATTAGGTTACAAGGTAAAAAAGTGTGGACTTTTTTTACATGCTGATTATCCCTTCTTGGGGGCATCGCCAGATGGTATTGGTGAAGACTTCATTCTTGAGATCAAATGTCCAACCTCGCGGAAAACCTTTGAAAATTATTTACAAAATGGAAAGATCACGGACAAATGTAAAGCTCAAGTGCTTTTGCAGATGTTGATTACAGATAAAGAAAAAGGCTTATTTTGCGTTGCAGACTATGATTTTGAACATAACAAGCAGATTTATATTGACTGGGTGGACTTTGATGAAGAGGAAACGGAAATTTTGATTACAAACATTTGGAATTTTTGGATAAATAATATTTTTCCAAAACTAGGCTAGCTTATTGTCGTGCATTTATCTTTTCATACATTTTTCATTGATATTAATTAAAAAGTTACAAAAAGCCTTGGATGAGTTATGAAAAAATGACAAATTTGGTTTAAAACATTGCTAACATGTATCATTAGTTATTAAAATAACTGTTTCCAAGATTTTTATGACGATTTGTAAAAACAGATATTTATTTAGACAATTGTCTGATAGACCAAAGAACAATATTTTATTGCAGTTCGTGGTGTATTCAAATGTTAACTGTTTATTTTTGACCGACAGTTGTAATAAAATAAACTGTATCACAAATTTAAGAATTTGTACTGTGTTAACGATTTATGTGTCCCATCCTTAGAGCATTAACTACCAATCACAGGTGGAGTTACAGAGAGAGTAAGCATGCACCTCCATCACTAAGACATAAGGTCAATTATCAAATCCACTGTTTTGATAAAGCAAAGACTAGACGATCAAACTGTTCAAAATATTCCAGGTGTACATACCATTACGAGTATCGAGTTGAATTCCTCTAGCCTCAGTTGCATTTCTTCCACAGATTCAAAGACGCCCTTCAGCTGCAACAAAGAACCATCACGATTATCTACTTCCAAGCACAATCTATTGACTCTCCTTGGATTGTGCAGTAAAATCGAATTGACGTTGTAATTACAAGCGAGCATTTGTCTCGGAAAAACAAACTTTTCTATTGCAAGCACAAAATGATGAATTTCAAATTTTAATTCGTATTGTTCGATAAAGTTACGAACGACGAAATCTCGGCACATGTGTAAAAATCATAAAAAAAGAGTCATCACCTCGCCGTCCATGTCGATGTTCAAGTAAGCGTCGTAGTCCCTCGCCATCTCCTGGAGCTGGGCGTCCATGGCCGACGGCCCAGCCGCCTCGTTCCTCGCCGGCTTTTCCTGCCCGCTCGCTTCTTCCTGGACATTTTCACCCTGCTGCGGTTGTTCGCTCATGATGCTTTTCTCTCGGCAGGTTGTTTCCTTTCCAGTGATGGAGCAGACGATCGCGCGAGAGTTTGTTGTTTTAGGCTTCGGCTACATTAAGTATATTCTCTGCGTTCTCCCGCCGGGGATGCACGGCATCAGGGCTCGTGTCACAACAAAAATTTAATCCTTAATTTGTCGATGCGTGTTGCAATCAGCAATTGAAACACACAAATAAGTGTAGTTGTCAATTGAACCCTGATCGAATTGGGATTCAGTTGAATTGTTTAGAACCCTGCACCAGAGCTCATCACAACCGGAACGAAAATGCATACGTACGATCTTTGGGTCCGATTCGCTAACTTATTAAAATTTGTTTCTTATCCGTATGTTTATCTAATGCATCGTACGAAGACATCTCAAAGGCATCTCACAGATACCGCCTCAACGACACGCAGTCTCACCACCGACAAACGAAAAATAACAGAGGATTACCGTGATATTTTGATATTCTTCTCAAATTAATGACATACTTGTTTATGGGCTCTTGTGGAGGGATCGTTAACGAACAATTGTTCATTGCGTTCCAAAGACACGTTCTTTTTACTTCAAACACTTACGAAATGTGTGAAGGTCAACTATATTCTGTGGCTTTTCGGTAAAAGGGGGTAAGTCCATTTTTGGAAAAAATCGAGTTAGCAGTGGATTTCGCATCCTAAGGCAGTCCTTTACATTTAAAAAAAGTCCCATAAGCTAAGTCGACCTATTTCGCGAGCTATCGAAGATTGCAAAAGGGGATAAGTCCAAACGGGAACAAAGTCGAGAACAAAATTGTTCCCGGTAAAAGGGGACAAGTACACTAAATTTCGAATATCCCTCAGTTTAACGATGCTAACGAGGTACACAAAAAAATCAGAGTTGAAAAATAGACGTGTAAACACGAACTCATTCATTTTTACTTGCATTTGATCGCGCCCCAGTGATTATTCATATCAATTTCGAGTCGTGATACTCGGATTTATCAATTTTTTGTACAGAGCTACAATTTATTTTTTTATTCGTCATGAAAGGTGGTGAGGATCAAAATTTATGATCATTTAAAGTTTGTTGGGTAGTTAACGAAACAAAAATTTCATTGGATTTGTTGGTTTTCGTGTTTCTTCTAGTTCTAACTTTTGACTCTGACCATTTTTTTTGGACAAATAAAAAAAGAAATTGTAGCTCTTTTTGCGACTTTTATTTTCTTTTTTTAAACGACTCTCAGCGACTTTTTGAATCAAAGTTATAGGCGAAATAGTAACAGAAATTAGAAAATAGTTCGTCAAAAATTTATTTATTTTGCCCGTAACTTTGTTCAGAAAGCTTGTA
>JAPYYV010004240.1:0-33260 GCA_030522625.1 Copidosoma aretas
TTTATATCCTAAATACGTTACTTTATCTTTATAAAAATCACATTTTTCTATACGAGCTTTAAGACCACATTCTTCTAAAACTATTAATACTTTGTCAAGAACCTTTAAATGTTCTTTCGGCGTATCACCCGTAACTACAATATCCTCTGCTACAATTGCTACTTTAGGTATATTTTTAAGTATTTCTTCTATAAATTTCTAAAAAATACCTGGTGCTGAGCTAATACAAAAAACTAAATATTTGTAACGGTAAAGACCTTTATGTGTATTAATAGTTAACAATTTTTGTGATTCTTCGTCTACCGGCACCTGTAAATTTGCGTCTTCACAATCAATTTTTATATACTTGGCCCCACCTTAAAATTGTATCAAAGCATGATCAATATTAGGTGCTGGATATCGCATAGATACTAGCTGAGGATTTACAGTGACTTTAAAGTTCGCACACATTCTTAACTTGCGGTTTGGTTTCCAGATGGGCACGATAGGGGTAGCCCATTCGCTATTATCTACCGGGACTAATTTACCGAAACCAACTAGTCTATCAATTTCGTTTTCTACCTCTATTTTTAATGCCAGTGGAATCCCACGTGGAAGCCTGTATATTGGTTTGCTCCCTTCTTTTAATTCGAGTTTAGCCGTACCTTTCGTAAATGAGCCATGCCCGGGTGAGGAAACTGCCATGTGTTTACATAAAATCGTCTTTAAATTTTTTGTAGTACTTGTTTCCGTCTCAATTCCATTTAGTTCCAAGTTTTTGTACAAAGGCCACATTCCTAATGCTTTTAACGACGGTCGACCTATAATAGCCGGACCTTTTGACTTCGTAACGTAAACCTCGGTAAATATAGTATTGCCGTTTGCTTCGATTTTAACGCGCTGTAGCATACCTACAGGTTCATATAAAGACTTGTCCTGATCAATTAAAGTGATATCAGCTTTGAACATCTCAAAATTTGCAAAATATTTGTTTTTAATATCCAACGTGATGATTGACATTGCAGCTCCCGAATCAATTTCCATTGGTATAACTTTATCCATAATTTTAACTTGTAAATATTGCGGCTCAACTCGGATTCTACCAGGAACATGAATGTTTGATTGATATGTATTTCGTATCTCAGCTAGAGAATGCAGGTGTGAATAGTGTGCGTCACGCTTTTCGGTCGAAAAAATTTTGCGTGTTTCAGAATTAATACTAGTATTGCTATCGCTATTTTCATCTTTAGTATTAAGAGACCGTACGCGCGTGCTTTTACGATCGTTTGGTTTTCGTGGTCTTTGCTCGAGGCATACACGACTCAAATGACCTGCTCATTTACAAATATTACATATAGCCTTTCTATAATGACATTCGCGTGCGAGATGACCTGGCTTACCACAACAATAGCAGTCCGTCGTTTACCCTGGATGCGTAGCTGGTCTTAGCACATGCCGCTGTGCTATGCCTGAATCTTGTCCGTGCTGTTGTTGATATTGCTGTCTCTTTTCTTTATCCCCACCTTGCTGCCTTCGGTCATCCCTTACTCTTCCGCGACCGCCTCTGTTGCCCCGTGAGCTTTTGGACGCCATATTTAACTTATGAAATTCATCGTTTAACTTCTTGTTGCTGGCTTCTTGCAACTTCTCTGCTCCTTTGTTAGCCACTTCAGTGGCTAATGCTTTTTTAAGTGCTACTTCCAATGAAGGTTCTTCTATTTTCAACAATTCAGCTATGAAATTTTTATTTTTCAAACCACTTATCAGTTGATCAAATACTTGATCTTCCAATTCATCGAATTTGCAATCGTTCGCTAAATCTTTCAGCTTAGCTACGTAATCGCTGATACTTTCGTTATCTTTCTGTACTCGTTGGCGAAAATTGGAGCGGTATACTAAATAAGACGCTTGCAGCTTCAAATGTTTCTGTTCAAGTTGAATAATGTCACCGTAGTTTTTAGTAACTGGCTTATTTGGCTTACATACTTTTGCAATGACGTCATACATTTCTGCTCCAACTTTGCTTAGAATAATCGCTCGTTGATTTTTTTCATCTATGACATCGTTTGCTATGAAAAATTGTTCCATTCAGTCTACGTACTGCTCCCAATCGTCATGTTTTATATCAAAATCTGAATTGTCAGTTACTTCCATTTTTGTTAGTACAATAATAGCTCTGTTTTCACTTTTACCTCACTTGTATCTATTTGACTTATTTTTTTACTATCTAAAATCTTTTTTAATACTTTGATTATAGCCGTACTATTTTCATATAACTCATCTTTATCAAATTCGCGTAAAAATACACGTAAATCGTCTACTTTATCTGATGTTAACTCAATGCCATTTTCTGTGAAAAGTGAAATCAGATCTTCTTTATTTGAATTTTTTATCCATGTTGTTCCTTTTACTTGAATTTCCCGACTCATTCTCTCGAATTTAAGATTTCACGGACAAAATTTTTTTTTTTTTCGATAAACGTATACTTGTGTACTTTCGAGTAAAATCACCGTATGCTAAATAGTAACTGACCCAATATAATTATTCACTATTGCGTGCATGTCTCTCTGTTCTTATATTCTCATCAGCATTGTATTATATGTGAGGTAGGTCTCAGTAAATAACGTGTACACTTGAGGAGCATTGAGAATAGACTGATTTAATACAAATGTAATAAGTGATATACAGAGAAGTATTCGGAACCCTAGGTATAGTATCTACTTAACTATACATATACTGCACTATCAAACATATTAGTTTTTCAGTTAAAAATATGAAGTAATGGAAAAAGATTAGAATATTTTGTAGTTTCTTGAATGATATTAATCCTGTTGCCGTTTTTGACTACTGAAAATTTTTTACGAAAGTCACCACCCAAAAATATTAATATATTCTCGAAAGGTTTTTATTCATCAGACCAATCTCTTAAATTTTTATTTACTATTTCTAATGCCATCATTGAAATCATAGAAGCTTAATCCTAGAATAATATTTCTACTGTACGTACTTTTGGTTAATCTTTTTCAAACTAGAGAAACGAACTATTTATAGTACTTAAATCTAAAGGAAGTCTAAAAGTTCTGTTAGTACTTATTTTCTTCGAAAGTAAATAGAAATAATTCCTGTCCAAGCTACGACTAAAAATTTTTTTTCAATTGATCAGAAGTAGTAAGTTGTCTTGTATATTGATGTTTCTCCCGATCCACCAGGAGCATCGATGGACAAATTTTTTTTTCAAATTTTAATATTTCTAGAAAGATAAGGTTTTAATTATTACTGTTGTAAGAAAATTTCATGAAATTTATCTTTCGAAGATAAAATTCTATCTTTCTCACCATCTCAATTTATTTTTGCCGATTATGTAAGTTTTGACAAGGTAAACTAATTACAAGACATGTTTTCAGACATTAAAATTTCGTTTAAACGTAAAAGATACTTATTTTCGCAATCTTTACAATCCTTTACGAAAATTTTCTTGCATTTATTCTAACTAATGTTACCTAGAAAAATTTCAGAAATAACAAACCATGCAAAAAATTTGCGAAGTTGAAAAGGTAGCATAACGTTACAAGCATCTTCGAATATCATGCCTATTTAGTAATCATGTTCTACTATAAATATGGAAAAAGCTGTTGCTTTGAAAGTATTGTATATAATGTTTTTAACTATTTGAAAATCTGTGACAGATTTTTTACCAGCTAATTAAGAAAGAGGTAATAATACTAATAACTTAAAAAAAAAAAAATCTAAAGTTTAAATTTTTACTGTTCGTATCTATGACACAATATTTTATATGATAAAATAAATAGATATTCGTATTAAAATTAATAAATTAGTTTACCTGTAAAAAAATTATAAATAACTTTCATATTTTATTTCTCAAGTATGTGATAAATTTTCTTAATTACATTCACAATTATTCACCTTTAATTGCGTAGATAAATTTTGAGAATAATTTGAAATATCTAAATTGTCGCTGTCAAACTGTTCGAAACATAGTATGGAGTAGAGAAACATGTTAAAGTCACCTTGGCTAATCATTGATTATAAGATAAGTAGAAATTATCGAAGCTTTTCCAAAAGACTGGGCGCAATTTTATGAAATGTGTCTATAGTGAGCAAAAAATGTCATGAGCAGAAATGCATTTACCCGCCGGAATTACCCTACTTATTCAAGTATGTATGTAATTTTATATTAATCCAGCAGATGGAGTAAAATTGATTTAAATCTCTGATTATTTTTAGTACGTTTGTTATAGCTTCTACAGCGGTTCTATCAGCACTTAAAGTAATAAGTAATTGTTTCAGACAAAGGCGAATAAGTTAGCCTAAGTAGATTGAACTGTACGGGTTCTATAAGAATGCTCTTGGTAATATATGCTAAGTTGAATATGATTTTTTTAATCTGAAATCATTATATAACATGTCTGTATGTGTCTGAAGTCATGGCCCAAGCAATCATTTTTTTTATTTTTGAAATGGTCAAATGTCATTCTCTTTTATTGTAAAGGAAAAAAAATGTGATCCTTAAAAACAATGATTTGCTATTTTTTGAACAAGATATTGTGTTATAAACCCTAATGCAATGTAAAATAGAGGCCTGTCACTTTTTTTGCAATATTTAGTCAATTGTTATGTGTGCAATGTTCAATATTACAGTTTTCAATGATAATAAATAGGCTTTGCTAATGATTATGTATTCAATATAGCAAAAAGCAGGGCAAGCAGGTGATTGGTTGATATCCATGTAGTATCACACCATGTTTTATATATTATCGTACATAAATCATGACAATAAGTATGGACAGCTGATTACAATAATATAAGTTACCATGCTATTAGTCATACGAAGCTCTCAGTTATAATAAGTGATCAAACTTTGACCGTGTAGTTGCTGATGGGTCGATAATTAGTTTGTTCCAAAATGATCTGGTCTATCTAAGATAGTCATCTTTACTAAAAGATCAAAAACTTGCGTAATCTTAGAGTAAGACAGAGCATACTATAAGCGGTGTCTGCACGGAAAGCAATAGGTATGTAAGAAAGTGTCTAATTAAATTTTATAAAAAAAAAAAATCAATTATGATCGGATGTTATGAAATGAGCATAAAAAAAAAATTCTTAAAAGGAAACATGATATTTAAAGTCTTAACTTATTATGTGAATTTGGTTTTAGCACAGCAAAAATGCTAATATAATTCGTCGGGCTAATAATAGTAGCAGGCCGGACTTCCAAGGAAGTTTTGGGCCGATGCAATTAACACCGCAAATTATATCTTAAACAGATGCCCATCTCGATCGCTCAACGGTGAAATTGCTTACTGTCAATGGTTTGATAAAGCACCAAATGTTCCACATTTTAAAATTTTTGGCTTTAAAATAATAACGCTTGATAGAAATCCGCAAAAATCTAAATTTTAATCACGTGGTAAAGAAAAAATATTTCTTGGATACTCCGATGTTCGAAAGCATACAGAACATGGATACACGCGGAGAAACGAACAGATGTTTCTTGCGACATTCGAGTCGTCGATGAATTACAAAATACGCAAAAATAAATTATTACCGGTAACGAACTAAAGCTTATAACTTTCGTGCATAAATACGAGAGTGATCAAAGTGAGGGTCATAGAGATATTCACTTATAGTATATGTTGATAATATCGTAATTTCGTGTAAAGATGTAATGGTATCTTGAATGGTTTTTCAATTGCTGACTAGGCCGCCGATACCGACAACCGAAGGTTGTATGCAGGTTGTATTTTTACGTTAAATAACAAACCGATTAGTAGGGAGTCGCGAAAGCAACGCAAAGCTACGTTATCTACCATGTAAGCGGAGTATACGTCACTCGCGGAAGACACAAAAGAGAAAAATTCATTTTAAAAGATTTTTAAATATCGTAAAGCTCAGAAAGCAAGTTTTTATTCCGATTCATAACGACAGTTTTAGCGCAATATAATTAGAAAGAAACCACGTTTTTCGCGGTAGATCTAAGCATATGGACATTAAACATCAATTTGAACGAGAGAAAATAAGAGATTATTCAATTAGACTCTTTCATAAGCCTTCAAAGGAGCTTATGACCGATGTGTTAACGAAGGGTCTCTTGGGAGCGGACCACTATAGGTGAATTTTGCTTGTATATGATTGTAAGGAATAAGCTCCTTTAAAAACTTGTAATAAACAGCATGCGAGACTAACAAATTGGAAATAAAAACGTTGTGACCTTGTTTTAAGGAGGAAAGTTAAAATTATGTTCCACATGATGTGTACAAAACACGATCGTATATGTATGTGCGTATATGTATCGGGAGAAAGAGCACGCTAGTGATTGTTTAGGATAGCACTGATATGTTCAGTCTGAAATGCGAGTTCATGCTGCGCGTTGCTACCCTTGCTCTGTAATCTATACGTGTATAATGAACAAGTTCTCTATATTTGCACCTTATGCACTTCATTCTCGATTATTTAAAATTTATCGTAGTACATCCCTGAGCCTCTCTCATAAATAATCAACAAAATCGATGTATTTATATATTTACACTCGTAGGGATTCGCCCCCTGCATGCTCCATGTGACAACTCCCTAATATAAATATTTGTATTCTTAAATCTTATTTATTCTTTAATACACACATGTGGACACACATAAACATTAGAAAAAAATACATAAAAATTCGTTTGGAAATCAAACAAATATAGTAGAACAAAGTAATAAACAGTTTTATTCATTGCCTTGTTACATTATAGATTTTCATCAAGTAAACGTTAAATCGATCGATTATATATAGTTGGCATATGTCATAATTTCAAGGATTGAGTAAACGATTATTACAAATTTAATACCAATAAATAAATCTAATCGGTATTTTAGGTTAAAAATGGTACACATGTATACGTAAAAAATATGTATAAAACCATTTTTTACTACAGAAACAATTAAGACACTTCTTAATATATATATATAGATACATATATACTAGTGGCTTTCTGCGTGCTCTGCGCACCGACCCTCCATTTGTATATATTTATGAAATGAATCGTATTAATAATTATCATATGAATTTATAAAATTTCTTATTTGATTAGCTATTTTTGCTTATTTATTATGGAATCTCCAAACATATTTATTTTTTGATTTAAAAATTATAAATAAAAGAAAGTAAATTTTTTTATTCATAAATATTTTAATCGTTTTCTTCACATGCTATTTTAAAAAATTAAGAAAAAACTGATAAATTGATAATGAATAGACCAATGAAAAAACGATTGCTTGGGCTAGGATCTCAGACACATGCACAAATGTGCTATATTTTGATTTTAGATAACAAACAATCGAATACAACTCATAATTAATTACCGTGTGCATTTATACAGAACGCATATTGATCATTTTTTCGGGTTATCTCACACGCTCTTGTTTTAAAAAAACTATCAATCACATCAAGTACTTATAGAACAAGTACAAAAGCTATAAAAAACATACTAAAAATAACTGGACTTCCGAATAAATTTCATCCCATTGATATTGCATTATCATAAAATTATATAGATATCTAGATCAATAGGTTGACTCCGGCGATTTAATGCATTTATGCTCATGACATTTTTTGCGCACTATAGACACATTTTATACAATTCTGCCCATTATTTTGAAAACACTTCCACAATTTCTAGTGATATTATGATTAGTAATAAGCCAAGTCACCTTTATACTGTTTTAAAAATTTTGATATCAAATATTCGAAAATTTTAAAATTTTAATCAAAATTTACGTACACAAAAAAATGACAAATTTTTTTCAAATGATATCTAAATAATTTATTACAGATTTAAAATAGGTACTATAAACGTTATTTGTTATTTTTGTAAACGTACACTTAATAACATATTTTAATACACATAGTTAATGTAATTTTAATTTATAACATATTGTAATAAAAATATACACAGTGAAAAGAAAACTTTAGGCCAATCTCGTTTTTTTTCTATAGTTATAAGTATCAAGAGGACTCTTTATTAAAAATGACTGAAAAATTATATAAAAAGTTAAAGTAGCCTAATTGATATTCATTAAAAATGAAGTTTTATTAATTATGTTTGAAATTCTTTATGTAATCATTATGAATAAAATACATCAAAAGCCCTCTTTGGACTTTTTACTCAGATTAAATACCTTTATCTACCTCTGGCACATTTGCAACCCTGGTACAACCACAGTAGAAACAATAAAATTCGCCACTAATAAGTATCTGACCGGGACTGTGCCTTTACCCGAGGGCGTTTGCGATGCATATTTGTGACGACAACAACTCTTAATAGCCCGACAAATTATATAAGCATTTTTGCTGTCCTAAAGACAAATACGCATAATGAGTTAAGACTTTAAAAATCATGTTTTCTTTTAAAGAATACTTTTTGAAGCTTATTTCATAATATCCGATCGTGATTGATTTCTTTTTAATATAAAATTTAAACAAACACTTTTTTACCTAACTATTGCTTTCCCTGCCGATGCCGCTTATAGTATACTCTGCCTTTCTCTAAAATTACGCAAGTTTTTGATCTTTTAGTACAGATGACTAACTAAGATAGACCAAATAATTTTGGAACAAACTGAGTATCGACCAATTAGCAACTACACGGACTAAGTCTGATCACATATTACAACTAAGAAAAATTGACTTGATGTTGCAAAAAACCTGACAGGCCTGTCATTGGTTAATACAATTGCGGCTTCAAAAGACACCTTAAATTTTTACGTCGTGTAATATATCGTTTAAATTTTGAATTAACCAGCAATATCGAAACGTTTTTTAAGCTGTTCTCATTTCCTGTGATAACATTTCGAGCTTCCGCGATCAACGTTAATGTCTCTCATTTGCTTGTTTTGAGCAGTATAAACTATAGTTGGTTGTTTGGTTCGTTCTTGTCAATTCTAGAAAAAAAAACATCTGAGGGTTTTTTTCTATATATAATTGGTGTGCTATTATATGCTCTTTATTCTTCAATATTTTCTGATATTTGGTAACGCAAGTGATTGTGTATATAAACACAAATGATACTTAAGATAAACTCTGTCTGTTTCTTTGTCAATTTAATTTACTCTTGCCTTCATATACATACTACTTTTTGACATTGCATTAGGGTTAATAACACAATGTCTCGTTCAAAAAAAAACAAATTATTGTTTAAAATGTATCACATTTTCTTTCTTCTAAAATGAAAAGAATAAAGTTTTACCATTTTAAAAATTGGAAAAATTATTGCCTGGGCTACGACTTTAAACACATACACAGGCGTGTTATATTTCGATTTCAGACAAAAAAAATCATATTCAACTTAGCATATATTACATAGTGCATTTAAATAGAACCCATAGAGTTCCGGTTTTTTAGGAAAACTTATTCGCCTTTGTCTGAAACAATCACTAATTTCTGTAAGTACTAATGGAACCGCTGCAGAAGCTATAACGAACATACTAATAATAATCGGACTTTTAAATCAATTTAATCCTATCTGCTGGATTTATATAAAATTATGTACATACTTAGATGAGTAGGTTAATTCCGGCGGGTAAATGCATTCTTGCTTATGACATTTTTTGCTCACAATAGACACATTTCATACAATTACACTTATTCTTATGAAAAAGCCTCGATAATTTCCAGTTATCTTATGATCAGTGAATATCTAAAGCGACTTTAACATGTTTCTCTACATCATACTATGTTCCAAACATTTTGACATTGATAACTTAAGTATTAAAATTTATCTTAAAATTGATCTACATAATTAATGGTAAAAGTTTGTTAATGTAATTCAGAAAATTTATCACATACTTGAGATATTAAATATGAAAGTTGTTTATTTTTTTTTCACAGGTAAACTAATTTATTGATCTTAATCCGAATATTTACTTAATTTTAATATATAAAATATTGTATTATAGATACGAACAGTAATAATTTAAACTCTAGACTATTCTTTTTTTTAAAGTTATTAGTATTATTACCTTTTTCTTAATTAGCAGGTAAAAAATCTGTCACAGATGTTGAAACAGTTAAAAACATTACATACGATACTTTTAAAGGAACAGCTTTTTCTTTATTTATAGTAAAACATGATTATTGAATAGGTATAATATCCGAAGATGCTTGTAACGTTACGGTATGGTTTGTGATTTCTAAAATTTTTTTAGGTAACATTAGTTGGAATAAATACAAAGAAATTTTTTTAAATGATTGAAGTAATTGTAAAAATAAGTTTCTTTTATGTTCAAGCGATATTTTAATTTCTGAAAACATATCTTATAATTAGTTTACCTTGTCAAAACTTACATAATCGACAAAAATAAATATCGTTAGCGAGAATGATAAATTCCATGAAATTTTTTTGGAACAAAGTAATGATGAGAACCTTATTTTTCTAGAAACATAAAAATTTGAAAAACAATTTTGTCTATCGATGGTCCTGGTGGATCGGGAGAAACATTAATATACAAGATATTAACTTACTACTTCTGATCGATTGGAAAAAAATTTTTAACCATAGCTTGGACATGAATTATTTCTATTTACTTTTAAAGAGAATAAGTACTAACAGAATTTCAAGACTTCTTTTAGATTTAAGTACGATAGAGAGTTTGTGTCTCTAGTTTAAATAAGATTAACCGAAAGTACGTATAGTAAAAATATTATTTTGGAACGAAGCTTTTATGATTCCAAAGAAGGTATTAGAAATTGTAAATAGAACCCTAAAAATTTTGTCTGTTGATTAATAACCTTTCGAGGATATAATAATAATTTTGGGTGGTTACTTCCGCAAAATTCTTTTAGTAGTCAAAAACAGGAACAGGATTAATATCATTCAGAAAACTGTGAAATAGTTTAATTCTTTTCTACTTTTTTATAATTTTTAGTGAAAAACTAATATACGTTCAATATGTAAGAATTTAACATCATCATGATCGCACATATGCGGATAAAAAATTGACAGTTTTATAATTACTCGAGAGCGAAAGCAAATGATTTATGTTCTAAAGTTTTTGATAACAATACTAAGTCTACATTTATAAGTGCTATATCAACATCCAATAATGATTACACACATTTCTTTAACCAAAAATATTTCATTGATATGTCATAAAATTATTTAAGTCTCACAGTATCAATTATGCAACTTAAAAAAGAATCGATGAAACAAATTAAATTTTTTCTGTTTCACAACATAAAAATCCATTCTCTTATGATAGTAATAGAAGGGAAACATTTATGATTGTTGCACTATTGAGAATACATTTTCCATTAATTTTATTCAGAAATATCATCATAAAAACAAATAAATGGCAAACTTGTAAACTAAAACTTAAAAAGTGAAGAATTATTAACAAGAAATAAAAAAATTTATAAAAATAGTTTCTCGGTGTAATTTATGTGAAAATATTATATACAAATATATAATATATCACGTCCAATCAATATTAAAAATTGGACGTACAAAATGTTACAGTTCCTTCAACATAAGACATCACTTGCAAAGGCATATATATTTGCATGAAATAAGCTTAAAAAAAAGTTTATTTTGATTTTGGTAAGGGCTTCATAATAGCAGAACATGTAAAAAGACATCCGAAATTATGCAATGAAAATAAAAGACGATGATTGATTTCAACACAATAATTACGTAAGTTTTTTTATTGCATTATATACTTGAATTTTAATAACCTAGTTTTGCAGGAGCTGATTCTCAATTCAATAATAAGTATATTATACAAAATTAAATATATCATATAGTTAAATGGTTTTCGATCAAATATTAGCTCTCCGCCCTTTTCAAAACATGATAGTTTTTTTTTTCATTTTTATTGTTAAATTCAATCCTATAGAAAAAGAATTGAAAAATAAAATAGAGACGATAAGGAGCGCATGCGATGGGTATGGGATAAAGAGAAACAATTTTTATCCTACTAATCGCCATTTAACTCTACTAATCTGAAATATAGGAAGATATTTACTCAAATAATGTGACATTTTATAGTTTTTTTTTTTATGACGTATTAGAATTAGAATTTATCTTTATTCTTTTCTTAAAACTCTAAAACCTAAAATTTATAGAAAGTGTGACTGAATATTTTATATCGAAGGAAGTAACTATGCAGTCAAAGTTTACGAAGAAATAAAAAATTAAATTGGGGGGGAACTGAGACGGAGCAGAGGGGAGTGGGTGGGGGAGCAGGGGAAGCTAGCCTAATTTTTTTGGAGTGTAATTTGACGGTTAATATAAACGATATTCACCTTATTGGGGGAAAGAGCTGAGGACAGGGGGACGGGGAGGAGCTAGGACTTACTCTAAAACCATGCAACTATATAGTGTAGGAAGATGTATATGTATATATCCGCGACGAATACCGTAATTGTTGACTTGCTACCAAATTTTTTTTAATGATTCTTCTATGTTTATTTAATTTCTTTCATGCTATTTTTTTGGCTTGAATTTTTAAATTGCTCTCCATAACTTATTCCAATTATTGCTTTTCAGTACTTTGCTCCGTTTTTCATCGCCTTTTAATATTTTTTTATCTTAAAAGATTGTTTTAAATCTTTTTTTTTCAGGCGTTAGTTTTATTACTGTACACCTTTTTATATTTTCTGACCATTCGTTGCGTCAACGCACACGAATTAAGTATATATTATAGAAAGATACAGGTAGTGCTTTGCTTCCTGCGCGCTCCGCGCACCAACACCTTATATTTAGATACTATTTATACATTAAATATTGGATTTATCAACTTTTTTTCATTCTTAATTTTCGTTCATTTCTAAAACACCATAAATAAAATGGATTTTACATAATTGTCATAAGAATATCATTCTTATAGAGCTCAAATTTGTTATAGAAAATTAAGATTATCACACAAACAGAAAATAATATTTGAACTGAACAAGATTAAGAGTTTTTCCAATTTCGGAAATCATACATTAGAGCTTGGTTTAAATTGAATAAAACAAAATAATTTTGAAAAATTATTATTTACGTAAATATTTCAGACGACTATATGTTCAACGATAAATTAAAAATTAGAGAGAAAAGGTAAAACGTAATAAAACACTGCCATCGAAAGGTTAAATATTGTTTCTCTGAAGAATGATGAACATTATCATTTAAAATTAATATTAATTAAACATAAAGGAGTTCCTATATTTGAAGATATGAAAACATACAACGAAATAAATTATGAAACATTTAGAGATACTGCTATAACCATTGTATTGATTAAATATGGTAATTAAATTTTGAACAAGCAAATGCCGTCATGTAACCTTATTAATTAAGACAATTTTTTGCATAGGTTTTACTATCGGAAAAATCTTCTGGTGACAATATTTGGAATGAACAAGAACCCATTTCATAGAAGATTTTATCTTGGATAAAGAAAATCTAGCTTTTTTGGACATGAATTTAATATTTACTCTGAAAGACTAGTCTTGTGAATCTTTTAATCTACCTGCTCCTAAAAGAATTCTTTTTTTTTAAAAAATAGATAATTTTGATAAAATTTCATTTTGTGAAAAAATTTTCGGATCATTATATGTTCAGTTAAATGATGCTCAGAAGTATATTTTTGAAATTATATGTCAAAGTAATCGTAAAAATTTTTTATAGATGGTCCTGGCGGTTTAGGGAAAACTTTTCTTATACAAAACAATTATTTGATACCTAATTTCTCAAGGTAAAAATGTTTTTTCAATGGATTAGGCTGGAATCTCATCGATATTGCTTACCAAAGGAATGACAAGTCATATAACTTTTCGCTTGCCATTTAATTTGAATAATGTAGGAAGTGCATTTTAAGAATTTGAATGAAATAAAAAAAAATCAAGAGAATTTGAGTCAATCATTTGGGATGGAGCATCTATAATTCCGAAAATGGCATTAGAAGGAGTTAATAAAAAATTAAGAGATCTGTGTGATACGAAAATACATTTTGGAGACAAATTAATTTTTAGGGAGGTGATTTCCGCCAAATACTTCCTGTCATTAAAAATAGTAACAGAAGTATAATGATAGAAGAAACACTCAAGTGCTTATTTGATTAGTCGTTTTGAAAAATTTTAAGGTCAAGTATAAATATGCAATCAACACATGTTGACTTCTCAACATTTTTACTAAATATTGGTGAAGAAAGAATTAAAACATTTATCATACCTCAAACATGGAGAACAAAAGACGTATCTTTAAAGATATTTAAATCATTATATAGTTATTCGATAAAAAGTGTAATACCTATTTCTCATTATAAGTACACGTATTTTTTGAATAATAAAATTTTGAATGCGATGAAAGGAAAAATAAAGACAGTATAGATAATGATACCTATAAAGGAGTCGATAAATCTGACAATAACATTTATATAGATTTTCTGATGAAAAGTTTAAATAATATTCGTCAAGGTCTATCACCTGATCAACTTATCTTTAAAATTGGATCAGTATTCATGTTAATAAGAAATTTAAATATATCCGCGGGTTTATGTAATGGGACATTACTAAAGATAACAAAATTATTGAAATACAATATTAAAGCGGAAATAATAATAGGTAAACAAATACGACAGAGAGTTTTATGCCAAAGATTACTTTAAATACTAGGAAAACCCCTTTATTAGGATTTATTTCATATAGAAAGCAATTTCCCTTAATTTCAGCTTGTTCAACGACTATTAAGAAATCGCAAGATTAAACGTTCGATATGGTGGGTCTATATTTTAAAAAACCTCTGTTGTTACATGATCAATTATATGTTGCTTCGTCAATATGCAAAACTAAAGATTGTATTTTTGTGCAAAATTAATTTAAAAATGACAATAAAGCCAAAAACATTGTTTGGAAAGAAATTCTTTCATAATAACTGAAGTTAATTTGTTACACTGCAACTGCTAGAGAAATTTTTTGAAATTTTAATGGTAAATATATAGTTTTTTTTTTTTATCCTGATGTACCAAAATTTTAAAAAAAGTCATCATAAAAATATTTTTTAGTTTATTTGATACAACTACACTGCATGATGTAATTATATCTTATGAGAGTATAATTATGTTAAAAAATTATGTATATTAGATTTGCAAAAGAAAGATTTTTGTGAAAGTATGGTTATTTCAAAAATCTGTATAGTTTGCATTGAAAGAAAATTGGTTTGACAGTGTTTAAAAATTGTAAATTTGTCATTTTTGAACAGAATAAGGTATTGCATGATTTCTTTGTATGCATTAGAGAACAATTATGCAATTAAACACTTTAACAATACATATTACCATTGTACAATAACTTTGTACTCTTTAATGTCATTTATTTATTCGAACCTCTCGTACATTTTTTTTAATCATGAACGTCACGGTATTATTATATCATCTGAGATACAGGCGAATTCTTTGAAAAAAATTGTCCATTTATGATCAAATGAACAGTTATTATTTATCTTTACTCATGATCATTTGTAGTAATTGTATTTTGTTTTCATCCAAATTTGGGTGCAAGGGGGGTTCTGTCCCTCTGTGGTTCGTAGGGCTTAGTACTATTTGTATTGCTGCAAAAATGTGACCTACTGCAAAAATACGACAATATATATGTATATATATATATATATATATATATACATACATATGTGTATGTATTTATTTGTTTGGTTTTTATTATTTATTTACTTAAGTTTATCCATGACTTACCTTGATTTCAGTTCATTCTAATTACAAGATGCATGATAAAAATTTTTACTAATCATAGAGGTGTAGCTGGTTTTTTACATAGATTTTTGTACACTTATTAGAAAGTAGTAGTGTTGTCAAAATTTATTACGAAAGGAAAAGCATGTTTGAGAAGGAGCTGGGGGAGAGTCTGGTAAGGGGCCAAGGGGGAACTGGGGGGGAACTGGGGGTAGCTGGGAGGCGGAGGGAGCCAGTACTTACCCAGCAATTATACAACTATACAATATAGGAAGATATATATATATATATGTATATGTATATGTATATACTAGCGAGGCTTTGGGTATTTAAATAATTTGGTTGCTCTTTTTAAATAATTACGTTATTAAATTGACCATATATCATTACGATGCCAATATCATCATATTAAAATATACAGGGTGATCAGTTAGTACTTTAACACCAGGAAAGACTGAATGGAAGGATTTGTCATGATTCCAACTAATGTTATGGTATAATTTTGGGTTCAGTAGTTTAAACTACAAGCATTACTAAATAAGGGATGTTTATCCTATTTAGAACGCTTTTCGCTATGGCGCGGGGAGTCATGAGAAGCGGCGTTGCCACGTAGTGGAGAATCAATGTGAAGCAGAACGGCTACTACTACTGCCACTACTTCATCTGCCGGTAGATGGCATATACACTGGTTGTCGCCGTGCAGCACTGCGTCTACTAGAACTTATACTCACAAGTCCCGCTCATATACCGCCCAAGTCCCGCTCGCTCAAGTACCGCACAAGTACCGCACAAGTCCCGCTCAAGTACCGTACAAGTACCGCACAATTCCCGCTCAAGTACCACACAAGTACCGCCCAAGTACCGCACAAGTACCGTAGAAGTCCTGCTCAAGTCCCGCCGAAGACCAGCTCAAGTACCACCCAAGTACTTGTGCTGTACTTGAGTGGTACTTGAGCGGGACTTGAGCGGTACTTAAGTGGGACTTCTACGGTACTTGTGCGGTACTTGAGGGTGACTTGAGTGGTACTTGAGCGAGACTTGAGCGGGACTTGAGCGAGACTTGAGCGGGACTTGTGAGTATAAGTTTTATAGCAGACGCAGTGTATATGCCACCTACCGGCGGATGAAGTAGTGGTAGTAGTAGTAGCCGTTCTGCTTAACCTACATTGATTTTTCACTACGTGGCAACGCCGCTTCTCATGACTTCTCGCGCCATAGCAAAAAGCGTTCTAAATAGGATAAACATCCCTTATTTAGTAATGCTTGTAGTTTAAAAACTACTGAACCAAAAATTATACCATAACATTAGTTGGAATCATGACAAATACTTCCATTCACTCTTTCCCGGTGTTAAAAGTACTAACTGATCACCCTGTATCTATACACCCTTGTATGATCTTCCCATCGCTAAGGTAATTTTCCCAGGATAAGGTTCAGCAGAACGAAGATAGGATTGAGACTCTCTTAGTGCCAGTGGTACGAGCACCTGCTCACGATCTGTCTTGGGAAAAGAATAGGCATAACCCTTATATTAACTTACTTATAAACTGACGTGTGTAATCTCCTGTTGCTCCATGATGATTTTTTTTGCAGGCGTCCTCGCCTCTAGCTGCATCGGCGATACCCTGTTGTCAATTGTGCGTGATGACGTGTCCCTAAAGCCTCGTACGACGGCTTTTACTATATATTGTAGAGTGTAAGGTAAATTGAATGGAAGGACGTTTTTCATGAAACAAGACTGAACTTCATCTTTTTTACACTCATATGAATTTATACCGTAAGCCAAATCAATAAACGACACATTTGTATCTTAAGTTTGATTATGTTTCATATTTATTCATTAATAATAATTTGTACGTAGACCACATCATTGTGTATTAGAAACTATAAAATAGGACTAAGAAATAATTATTTCGTAACTTCGGCTTATGGTAGAATCACAGCAGGTAAGCGAGAAGAGCTAGGGTACGAGCCCAATTGTTCCATTCGACGTATCCACCGAGACTACTGTGCTCTGCCGATGTGCCAACGCTCGTGCGTTTTGCTCTTTTAAGTCGCCTAATCCGCTATGATTACGTGATACAGCGATAATTATAAGTGTGTATCACTGTAAGTGTATAAGTTTTGAGTTTGAACGTTTGAATATAATACAAACGGGAAATTTTGTTATATTAGTAATAAGTTTCTATTATAATGGTTCACATATTATTGATTAACAGCGCCCTATCTTTATTTACAATGAAAGTAGACAAAAAATTCGAGTTGAAACGGAAAAATTCGTTGTATTAAGCCCCTAGCAAAATGGAAATTTTCAACATAAGAGTTGGAATTTTGTTTACAAGTGGAGATATAATTCAATGACACTTTTGTTCTTTGTTTATTGATAATACTCGTTATAACATTGTCATGCATCATCATATGATTCTATGAAATATAAAAAGCATAAATATGTTACATCTTTTTACGTTTTCGTTTTTAACACGCTAGTTACCATCGTAATTGATAATGTTTAAAATTAATGTCAATTTTTTTACCGATCTTTTTTGTAATATACTCTTCTTTATGATCATTCTCATCAAATTTTGTGTGTCGTAACCTAAAGTTCGTGGTATTACCAAATTCGGGACCATGAAGTAAATTAACTCGAATTTAAATTCTCCAATTTTTGTATGTGTTTGAATCTGCACTTTTAATTTCGTGGATTTTAATCCACAGTCGTGCCTTTTATTATTTTTCCTGTTGTGGGGAGAGTTTTACACAGTTTTAAATTATTAAAATGTTCATCATAAAATTTGTGAGATATGCATGTTATTTCACTGCCTGTATCTATAAGGGCGATTATTATAATGCCTTGTATTTCTATTTCAATTTCTGGGCATTTGGTATTCATAGATAATTTACTTTTAGGGTGTATATCAAATAACACACTTTTCATGGGATCTTTCAATAACAAGTTTATACAAAATAATTTTCTCTTTACCATTTTCCATCGGTAACTAAATATATTCGTGGTATCTTATTTTTATTTACATAATTTTAGATTGCATGTTCAATTTATGTAATTTCAATGTTTTATTTATTGCTATTTGGATTTCTTTATCAATTTTTTGATGGGAATAAGGAAGTATCTGAGTTGTACCTAATTGGTGCAATGCTATTTGCCACGACTCAGACACAACTTCTACTCATTTCCCGAACTCCCTACAGTCGGAAATAGTTCATGCATTATTTCATTATGATTTGGTTGATCATTAATCATCGGATTTGTTTGTTAAATACAGTTATCATGACGATTCGTGGATCGAGTATTACCCTGTTTAGTTTGTTTTCGTGTGTTCCTAAAGGTGATATTGCGTACCGGTATATGAGTATGTTGTGTAGATTGAGGCTGGATAGTTTGCGGGGAATCCGTTTGTCGTTTGTATCTGTTATGAAATGTCGTAGATGATCGAGGTTTTTCAAAATTTTGCTTCGTATGTATTGGATGTACTTGATACGGTCTTGGATAATTATTATTTTGAGAATTTTGCAGACGTTCAGAGTGAAAGTTCGAAGTATTTGTTGGATTATAGTTTTGGTTTGCGCGCGGATTCTTATTATTTACGTTCTGATCAAACTGGGTGTTATTTATAAATTCAGACTTAGTTTGTTTTTTATCTTCTTCGTCGAATTCTGTAAGAATTTTTGAAAGAGTTTCAATATCATGGACATCTCGGTAAAGAAATACTTGAAAATTCAAGGTCACGCGCAAAGCCTAGAATATGCGTCGCGTAGTCAACTCGTCGAAACTTTCCGTTGTTGACATATTGACCTAATCTAATTTTACGTTTTGAACGTTCGTTGAACGTTTTCGTTCCAATAACGTTCCTTAAAACGCTTTTATAATTTGTCATACGTTTCAACTTCTAATTGGTGCAAATAACACCATTCATGAGCAATACCTTTTGAGGATTGGAAAATATGTAGGAGTTATTCTTTATCATTGATTTTATATAAATCACGGTATTTTTCTATTTCTCTTAATAATTTGATTGGGCGCTCGTAGTCCAGTCCTTTAATGAAGGTAAATTAATAGGAATTTTTAAGTTGTTATTATTATTGTTAACGTCGTTAGGTAGATTTCTATGATTTCGTATCTGTTTGTTTAGTTGATTAATTATATTGCGCTAATTTTGGTAACGTTCTCCATTTTTTTTGCAATTGTAATCAAGTTATTTTATAAATCTTTCACGTAATATTTTCAAATCATCCGTCTTGATCGTATCATCTAAATAAGATAAACGTAGTTTAATAATTAAATGATCGATTGAAAGTTTTAATTCAAGATTTTTTTACTTCTTTTTCAATACTCAATTTTCTTTTTCCAAATAAATTATCTGACATTTATGTGTTTGGTACGTGTTTTTGAAATTCATTTGTTAATTGTTTTAGATTTTTTTTCAACTCCATAATTTCGTGTGTAACGCCGACTGGTTCATTACCAGTTAGGATCCTTATGTCATTTTCTAGTCTGTCTTTTGCCTCGTATAATAGTTTTATTTCAGATATAACTCTTTCATTCCATTTCTAATTAGTTTTCTGTAACAGAGTTAGTTCTTTGTCTTTAGTTTTGTTACTTAATTTAGTATCAGTGACGATTTTACGTTTTCACACATTTTGAATTACCTAAATATTTCGTTCGATCTACAACTTTAACAATAATGTTGTCAGCAAATTGATTGTTATGTTATTCTTTCAATGTTATATAGTTAATGTTTTAAAACTCGTAATGTGTTAGTATTTAGTAGCGTTTTATGAGTCCCACTTGTCGAGTGCCAAATATAAGCTTGATAGCTTGTATTATATTTTATTAAGTTTGAGCACATAAATATATATATACTAGTGGGGCTTCGCCCCCTGCGCGCTCCGCGTGCTGACCCCCATATTTTAATATTTTATGCTCATGTCTGAAAAATAAATGAAAAAGTTTATTGTGTAATACACATATATGCGTACAACCATAAATAACCAAAGCGATCACATAAAAATTCGCTAAAAATTTGAACAGATATAGTCAATGCATAAATTTAGTTTACTGGTTTATCAAATAATTGTTAATAATTTTATACTGATGATGACTTTAATTAGCATTTAAGGTTATTATTGATTAATATGTATATGTATACGATATTTACGCAATTATTATCATTACAGAAATAGTTATGAGCCTTTGTTTATTATCTTTAGTCATTTTAGAATGAATTCTGGATATAAGCTTATAATATGATATCATTTTGAAATTCTTTCTTAATATTTGTAAATGTAGAGTGTTTATTTTATTTTTTATTTATACCGTATATAGATTTTTATATACTTCTACATTTTCTTTGTTTATTTTATAACTATTAAATATTTTCATTATCTTATATTAGTACTAATATTATTTTCAATTGAGTAACTTATGTAGTTGATTAAACATACAATACAGTATTATAACTTTTTTTTACATTTACATAATATTATAATTTATGACGCATAACATATTTCTGAACTTTCAATCTTTACTGTAGTGCCCTATTTACCTGCATAAATATCATTTATTTTCACACGAATCATCTTCCACCAGCATATCTCTACATTATCTTTTATCCCTATATTTCTTACTGATATTATCAATATTTTATTTGTTGCTTTTTTTCCTCTTTACATAGCAATGGTTGCTTCGTATATTTTTTTCTTTCATCACAGACCCAACAGTCTACTACTTAAAAACTTCTAAAATCACCTATATCTTTTTTTTGCTTTCTTTTTCGATCTAATTTTTTCTTTTTTTGACATTTTACAGATGATGGAATTGTCAATTACCATAAAATATTTCCTATTTTCTGAATGACAAGAGTCTTTCTTTTCTTTGTAAAATTATCTTTGATTTTGTCAAGTTTATTTTCCTTTGTTGTTCTTTTTATAAATCCTATCGTTTTCCAATCCTCCACTTTTTCGTACACAACTTGAACTTCTTTGCCTATCTTGTATTATTTTTATTGATTAAGTCCCTTAATTCTTCGATTAGTTATAATTAAGGACACCTGCTCTTGTCCATTTTTGTTATGTGCAAAAAGAAGATTTAATTTCTTGTTCTTATGTCTATTCCTAGGCTAACCTTTCCCGCTTTTATTTGTCATATATATCCTCGTTCGTTTGCATTTAAACCGAACATGATATCTGTAAATCTAAATCTATTTTTTCCCCTTATTCTTTCCTTTCTCATTCCGAGTGTACTAATTTTCTAAAAAATTCGATTACCTTATTAGTATAATTGTTGGATAGTTCATTCATTTATATTAAAAAAGAAACCATGAAAAATTTATAAAAAAAGCGTAATTGAATATTTTAATTAAAAGTTGGATACAAACTGCAGTATAAAAGAAAGTGGTTAGTAGTTATCTCACAGAGGTAGCTCTTGTTTAAGTTGATACGGTACACGGATCGTATGAATAAGGTCAGGCGTTCATTATATTGAAAATTTTTTTTTTTTTTTTTGAAATTAAAAATTCAAGTTTGTTTATAAATTTTAAATGGTGAAAAATTCAAAATAATTAATTCAGTAACTATTATAGTAGACTAAATAAAATAGACATCGATAAAGTCATTTACATATATTATATATTTTTTATATATAGTGTAAATTATAAATTTTTTCAGATATTTTATTCATAATTGGTATGAAATACAAAATTATCTATAATTATAAAGGAAAAGCAAGATATTGAGAAACTATGTGAACAGAAATTTTTCGGCTGATCTGTCCAATTGTTGTAATAATGTATGATTATAATATGTACGTTATCCTGAAACACAATAGACTACTGCTTAAATTCTGAATTACTGAATTTATTATTAATTATTAAACAGTTTGAGCAGGCAATTCTATTCGGTTGTTTAGTCTTAGGTGCTTGGGTTTTGTTTTAGTTCGATTCCGTATTTAGCTGAATTTCAGGGGTCTTTCAATATGTGTTTGATCAGTGTTATAACTGACGTTAACGTGTTTTATTTCCTGCCTCAGAAGAGCCAACTTACTTATTCTTGACGTATTAGTAGATCATTGTATTAATATTTTTTTTTTTTTCTTAAATATAGTGATCAGCTGTCATAAAATGTGCTTATTTTTCTATGTTGTCAGAAGCATGAGCTATCCAGCCAACCATGTCCATTTACATTACAATTAAAAGTATGATACACCTTTACAGTAAGTATAATACATAGAATTATATTGCTAATGATATTTGGTATCAAAAAAAATTTAATGCTATTAGGAGATATTAGCTTACAACTGTGAAGACATAGTTTGCTAGATTTTAGCACAATTATGGTTTGCACACACTTGTTTTTTTTTTTGCATCATGTGCATGAATCGGTTACTCTGCCCGATTCCTGCAATTGGGAGTTATTAGGTATAATATGGGGTATTATTCCACGTACTTTATTCCGAAACCTCATTATACTTCTCTGCTTACACTTTTAGTAAATAAATTATCTGTGAATAGACAGTGTAAGCGGGCAAGTACATTTGGTTATTTGGTTGTAGGTGTTATATTTCATTTTTATTTCGTATTGTGCTTGAGTTAACAGGTGATCCGTTATATGTTTCATCAGTTGTATTACTAATGGTCACATATTATTGTTGTGCCTCTGTATATTAGCCAAATAAGACGTGTGGGCCAAACAGAAAATCCCGAGTGGCTTTGAATGAACGGCTTCAGCTGCAGTCGGTTTTTTTTTAAATCATTGACGATGTTGCATGGCTTGGGTGAAAGGATTCGTCTGTAATTGAAATAATTCGTCTGTTCTCGGGAGACTTCAGATATAATATGTTTTTCAAGTGACGTCGGACATCTTCGGCTATGGTTAAAATGCGGTGCGACAGGAGGGGGGAGCCGAGATGTAAAACTCAAATAAATTCTAAGTCCTTACGGGTTGTTAGGTTAGTAAAGGATAACCTGACAAAAATAAGGGTCATGGGGGTGTGGGGAATAGAAGGAAACGTGGTAGGTCCGACTTACAATGGAAAATTATTTAAAATTCGCATATTTTTAGCTTAATTTTACCTTACTTCTGATCATGTAAAGAACGTGTAGGGGGCATGAAGAGGGCCATTACTTAGGATGCACACGAATTACGTATATATTATAGGAAGATATATATATACATTATAGACTCAATATCTTTATAGTAAGAGCTACTTTTTTTCTACCCTTATATTTTTCAATTATACGTTTTTTAATATAATGGTAATCTCAAAACATGTAGAAGGGAGAAATCAAAATAAAACTAAATTAATAATTTATATGCGTAAACTTATAATTAAGTTGTGTGTGTGTGTGTATTGTAGAATAGGTTATGAGGTGATGGGGAGAGACGAAGGGGAGGCAGAGGGGGAGCTTTGGGGAGCCAGGGGGAACTAAGGGGGAGCGGGTGGAGCTAACCCAAGAAAGTTTGGTTAAAAATCACGTAAAAATGAACTAATATCTACGTGATTTGAGGGGGAGCTGAGGGGCAGCGAAGGGGAGCGGGGGGTGCTGGGCCTAACTTTTGTTTTTTCAACTATCTAATATAGGAAGATATATCTATTTCTGCGTGAATTCACAATGTATGAACAAAATATCAAAATGGCCCTGTGATGACTAGCTGTGGCTAAAGAATATTGATAAAGCTTTGAGTCGTGAGTCTACTCATGATATACACTACAACATCGAATATCTGTTCGCGACCGAAAATATATCTTACGCTGTTAAATTTTATGGCAACGTGGAGCATGGTCGTATATGCATGTATTGAAATAATTTGGTTGCAATTTTTCATTAATTACGTTATTCAATTGACCATATATCATTACGATGCCAATATCTCCATATTAAAATATATCTATACGCCCTTATATGATCTTCCCATCCCTTAGGTAATTTCCCAGGATGTGGTTTAACAGAACAAGGATGGAGTTGAGACTCTCTTAGTGCCGGTGGTACGAGCACCTGCTCGCGATCCGTTTTGGGAGAAGAATAGGCGTAACCCTTCCCTTACATTAACTTACTTTTAAACTGACGTGTGCAAGCTTCTGTTGCTCGATGATGAGTTTCCTTGCAGGCATCCTCGCCTCTAGTTGCATCGGCGATACCCCGTTGTCGATTGTGCGCGATGACGTGTCACTAAAGCCTCGTACGTCAGCATTTGCTATATGTTGTAGAGTGCTAGGTAAATTGAATGAAAAGAAGTTTTTCATTAAACAAGACTGATCTCCATCTTTTTTACCCTTATATAAATTTATACCGTAAGCCAAACCAACGAACGATACATTCGTATCTTGAGTTTAATTATATTTCATATTTATTTATTAATAACAGTTTGTACATAGACCACATCATTGTGTATTAGAAACTATAAAATAGGACTAAGAAATAATTATTTCGTAACTTCGGCTTATGGCAGAATCACAGCAGGTAAGCGAGGAGAGCTAGGGTACGAGCCTTACCGTTCCGTGCTACGAATCCACTGAGACTACTGTGCTCTGCCGATGTGCCGACGCTCGCTCGTTTTGCTCCTTCAAGTCACCTAATCCGCTATGATCACGTGATATAGCGATAATTTTAATTTTGTATCACGGTTAGTGTGTAAGTTTTGAGTTTAAACGTTTCAATATAATACAAACGGAAAAATCCGTTATAGTACATTAGAAGATTGCATTTTCAAAATTTTAGTTGACATGGGCTAAGGACAAATCGAAACTTTTACTATCTCTTAAAAATTAAAAACAATGTACATATTTAAAAATATTTAAATCAACAGATCATTTTTGAATAAAAATTGTTATTCTTATTGTTCGCTACGAGTACACATAATTAATAATAATGAAATTTTGTATTAAATAAAAGGATAAATGAATACATATCATATCATCGATCACGAGACGTTGAAACATTTTAACTTATCAGATGATGATATTTACTTCGATTTTCCGATTAATATTGTAAGTTGTACATATATGTTTTCGAAAATTCGTACCCGAAATATTCTAAACTTCAGTGACATGATAAAACGGTGAAATTTATTACTTGTTTATTTAACAAGAGTAAAGTATATTTCTGGGTATTGTTAATTCTAAAATCTGGATTAGGATCATATAACCCAATGTGCCATTGTAGTACCTTAGAAGTAAAATATGTGTAAAAAATGTACTGCACATTAACAATATTTGCGACTATTTTACAATAATAATTCATGCAACACTGAACCTTATCAGTCTTCTTTTTGATGGCCTTGATTTTACACTATTCTATTGACATCGATACTGCTACGTAGTGAAAAAATCTACCAGTGAAAGAAAGTTCGAGAAGGGTATAAAGGGAGTCTTATTGGGGCCAGGAGCAGTCCGAGAGCCTAGCTTCCAGGTAAATCCTTACATCATCATTATGTAGTAAGGTATGTACCTCCATTTATAAACCATATGCTCTACCTGCCTATCCGTCCCATATATATATATAATTATTTTTGCTTGATTCGCTGGATAAATTACTCTAATTATGCTGATTTCCATACTATATTTTCGTCTCTAAGCTCTTAAGTAGCATGTTAGAATGAAATAGGTATCAGCGATAACCTCTTATAATTAATCATTATCGTATTTTTCTGAGAAATTAATCAATCAAAGTGGCCACTTCTAAAAGGAAGTGGTTTTACTTTCTAAATATTATCACAGCCCTAGCTCTTGTGTTGCATTATTTTTAAGCAGTCTATTTCTTTACATCCTAGTAACTTTGTTTCAGTTACAATCTTTTTATCTTAGTAATTGTATTTTTGAATTTTACTAAGTCAATCGGTAATAAAATTAAGAGAATTACCTTGTGAACCGATGAAAAAACAATTTCTTTACAACAAAATCTACATTATCTTATCATCACATCGAGATGATTGTTTAAGTAATTGTACGATATACAAATAATGATATTAATATAAGATCATATTTCAACGGAAATTACAACTTACAAGTAAAAAGCGTTTATTTTTGTATTTAAAAAAAGATAAAAATTTTATTAAGACTTTTTATTGATGATCGGGATCTAAAAACCTGCAAAGTGCTATTTTGTTGCATAATAGAACGAAAATGAGCTTTTCGTTGCGCGTCAGCCAAAAGATTCAGCTGATCGCTAAAAAGAACAAAAATCGATTATCAGTAAGGATCCAAACATTATTCTCTTAACAATATGTTGTTTTGTTTTGTTCCATTGTCACAATAGGTTGATCAATTCGTCGCCGTCCACGCATTACAAAAATATGTATTTTATAAAAATGTCTTATTCAACATCGGCAAATTAATGTTGGCAACTGTAAAGTGTTATTGTTAAGCTAATTGGCTTTTAAATATCTCTCTTAGAAAAATAACACATTCCAAATAACGCATGAAAGCCGTTTTTTGTCAGTTTAATAAGCTTACACTACAAATGCACAGACTAGCAGTTAGGAAAATAAAGATGACACATCTCACCTACAGACCGACAAAACTGAAATTCGTCATGTTATAGAGTTTCGAATCTCATAATCAAATTTTAAAACTAAAGACAAACTGGATTTTCTGCTGAGCTGGCTCCTCAAAAGTTGGCGGGGTGAGGAGGAGGGAGGGGCAATAAGGGGCCATGGAGGAGCTATGGGTGGATAGTAGGAGCTTAAGATATTTTTTTGATATTTTCAATAGCAGAGAGATTGAATGATTTGAATCCTCTTTGGTAAAGGGCTACCAAAAGATTGTTGTATTACGGTGGGGGGCAATGGGAGGCTGCAAGGGGGATGTGTGGACAGCCCTACCAAAACAAAACTTTGTTTTTTATGATTATATTTCTGAATTAAATTAGAAACTAACGAATTTTAAAATTACAAAAATTAAGAATGTTTCACTTTAATTCTTATCATAATATAATGAATTTTGTTGTTTTGAAAAAAGAAACCTGGAGTACAATTAATAAAAGCAATAAACATTCGTTGTAATAAGTCCAGTATTAATATTTATTCAATTTCGTTAAAATAAAGTTTATCGTAGCCTTTTTGCACCAGTAAGAATATGATCGCTAGCTTACTCAATTTAATTTTACGTTAAGCTACGATTACATAAAATTTCCAGAGAAATACATTTTTTTCTATTTTAAAATCGACCTTTAAACAACGTATTTTATCTAGAATTTGTTTTCAGATTCCATTTCAATAAAATTTTTTTTTGGGTTTTTACATCTTGCTAATGCGACATACAATTGTCCATGGGAAAACAACTGTTTACTTAGATATAACCCTAAGGCATTAAAAATCTGACTTTGAAAGGAAAACTAACAGCATTAATTTTCATATTCAATTTATGTGGCGAAAGACCCTCTCGAATCCTATTCAAATTTTCTGTTATGAAGTTTATGTAAATATTATATCCGTTTTAGATCTGTTTTGTTGAGACTGTATGTTGCAGAACTAAGACTGTAACACGTTACTACCTTTCCTCGGATATAACTCAGATTTTTTGGTTCAAAAAACTGGTGCATTTATTATGGGGTTTTAATATAGCCCTACTTGATATAGAATTGTCAATGTAGTTGTACACTTTAGAACATGAATCATTTATTCTCTGTTTTCAAGACATTTCAAAACTTTCAATTTTTCCTTCAACTATTGCAACAATAATAACGAGAATCGTGTATCTATTGAACGTATATTAGATTTTAAGTAAAAAATACATGAGGATTGCTAAAGATTACAATATTATAAAGTTTCTTGAATGATATAAATCGATTTCCCGTTTGTGATTTTCTCTCTCACTTTTTATCTCATAAACAAACAGCTATAGCTTATGCCCAACGTGTGATCATAACATTTTCTTCGTTGCTTACAAGAATCATGCAAATGTGAAATGATAGTTTGTGATTTGAGAAGATCGTCATAAAAAAAGATGGACCTTAGCGTATTTTCAGTATGCAAAAATGTGCACACCTATAAGTTAGCAATCAGAATATTGCTATCATGCTATCATCTTTATATTTGTCAGTCGTTCGATCAATTTTGTCTGTGTCATAAATACACAGAAAAAGATATGTCATGAATGCAGCATAGTGTGCAAGCGGGCAAGAGAGATTGAATGAAGAGCAGACCGCTCGACGGAGCAAATATTGGGTGTCAATATTGCTCGAGCATAAAAATTGTTTCTATTCATCCCCTACCCAACGCATCCGCTCCTAATCAGCTCTATTTCCTTTTTTAATTTAATCTTTACAGGATTAAATTTTACAATTATAATAAAGAAAAAACTATCATGTTTTAAAAAGAGCGGAGAGCCAATATTTGCTCGAAAACGATAGAACTATATGATATATTTAATTTGGTATTTTTTATGTTTATTATTGAATTGAGAATTAGCTCCTGTAAAACTATGTTATTAAAATCCAAGTATAGAATGCAACAAAAATAACACACTTAATTATTATGTTGAAATCAATCATCGTTTTTAATTTTTATTGCATAATTTCAGATGTCTTTTCAAGTATTCTGCTATTAAGTAACCTTTACTAAAATTTGAACGAATTATATTTTAAGTTTTTTTCATGACATTTCATACGCCCTTGTAAGTGATGATTTATATTGAAAAAACTGTAACATTTTGTACATTTGATTTTTTTACATTGATTGAATGTAAACAATTTCTTTTGTATATAATAATTTTACATACATTACAACAAAACATTTTTTCATGAATTTTTTCATGTTTCAATAATGATTCTTCATTTTTTAATTTCCGTTTACATGTTTGCCACTTATTTGTATATAATGATGATATTTCTGAATAAAATTAATGGAAAACGTATTTATAATATTGCAACAATGAAAAATGTTTCACTTTAATTACTATAATAAGATATTGGATTTTGAAGTTTTTTGTTGTATTAATCTAAACTTTTTCAGTAAACAAATGTGTGTAATTATTATTGGATGTTAATGTAGCACTGATTGATGTGGACTCATTAATGTTATTAAAAACTTTAGAACATGAATTATTGGTTTTCGGTCTCAAGGAAAATTAAAATATTTAATTTTTCCTTTACCTATTGCAATAATAATAACAAGAATTCTTCATCTATTAAACGTACATCAGTTTTTAGTAAAAAAAAACCAAGCGCGTCACGTGTGACATACAGCAGAAGTAAGAACTCTGAGTATAGTTGACATATCAAAAGGAGTGCAAGAGTTCGCGATTGGAAAAAAAGAGGCGTTAAAAGTCGAAAAATAGATAAGAAAGAAATTCTTTTTCACTAATCTTAGCACATGCACAACAATTTTCTTAACAGACAATGATTTTTATATACTCTGTAGTCTTTATCACATAAATTCATAGGAAATCGATCCAAAGTTGAAGGTATTTTATATACTGACTGACCCCTCTCTATTTGTATACAGCAATTGTTCCTCCTATTAGAAAACCTATAAAAATTTTTATTT
Organism: Copidosoma aretas; assembly: GCA_030522625.1. Taxonomy (NCBI): domain Eukaryota; kingdom Metazoa; phylum Arthropoda; class Insecta; order Hymenoptera; family Encyrtidae; genus Copidosoma; species Copidosoma aretas. Next base: position 30,199 of record JAPYYV010004240.1, read on the forward strand.
TTGGTCCGTCCATCTTCCCATTAGAGATTTTGCGTGTTAAAAAATAATTTTTTACAGTTTTATTGTGGCAAAAACAAGAAAAATAGATTCTGCACGTTTGTCATAATTCTGTAAACATGCGAAAATTTTTACTAATATCTTCTCCCTTTATTTTATAAATATACTCCAAAAACTTTGAAATTTGAGGTTATGATTCCGCATTACTTAACACCTCTATATTTGTGCAGAGAAATATTTTTTGTCCTTTAGGATAGCTATGAAATGGTTATTTCTTGTATATCTTGCTTACTTTTCAAGATGTGGAGTATTTTTTATTATTTAGGGATTTCGTAATATTATAATAACCCGTTGAATATCAGCTGTCTGCATTGATTTGACGTGCACGCAAAATTTTTTTGACAATTGTTTACATTATCAAAGTAAAAATATAATGTAGTCTATGTGTGTATTATATGTATACACACATGCTCGCACACCAGCGCGCTCAAAAGTAGCTACCAATTGTATGCTAAAGTATATCTATATACTATACTATAGCGTACGGTTAACGGCCATGTATGAGCGCGCTGGTGCACACTGACAAAGTACATACACATACATGCACACTTACATACACAAGCTACACTACATACTACGTATGTACGAATGAATATATACTGGTACATACGTGTACACACACTACACAGTACACGCAGCATACACTACACACACGGTAATATTCGTTATATATTGAATATACATATATATGTTGCGAAATTCAAAGGTGACCAGTGAGACTCGAGCATCACCAAGTCCCAGAATATATATGTATGTATGTTCGTACGTACACTGAGAGACCAATTTGTTACAATAAACATAATATGCTAACTAATAAAATACCCACTTAATTTATTAATATGTTATATTAATAGTTAATATATCATGCTTGTGCAGTAAAAACACTGGTCTTGCAGCATGAATACGTACGAACGTTCGTACGCACCTTTGTGCATCTATATATTTTTTACCGTTTTAGTCCCCAACTGAGAAATCTCTAAGGCGCGCCTTGAGAAGTTCTCACTTCAGAAAATATATATAATTTTTGCACATTTCTAATAATTCTGTGAACATGCTATATTTCTCAAATTGTCCACCTTACTTCTATGCAGAAACATTAACAACACTACAAATTAAGGTAATGTTGTAATATCAACTAATACCTCTCTATTTGTGTACAGAGATGTTTATTTCCCTTTAGAAATCCGATAAGAATAGTAATTTTTGGTCTATCTTCCTTTCCTGCCGAAATATTGTGTTTCTTTTGATTTTGAAGGTTATGTTGTTCTGAAATTATTCTAAAACAATTCGTACATATTCGTAATGATATATTTAAAATGATGTAAATTAGTCGGAATTATGTACTACTTTTTTACCAAGATATACCCGAAATCAGAAAAATTCAGGTTATGTCGTAACGTTGACTAAAACCTCTCTATATGTCCGCCTTAATAGTTTCTACCCCTTTGGAAAACCCGTAAAAATCGTTGTTTTTGGTCTATCTTGCTTTTTTTTTGAAGTTATAGCGTATTTTTTAATATTGAAAAGTTACGTGTACGCATGCCAATGGAGAATCATTCATACATTTTTGTCATTCTGCACTAAACATGATGAAATTTTCCGCAAAATTTTCCCCCTTGATTTCATAAAAATACATCTAACACACGGAAATTTAAGGTCAAGTTTTTTTATGATGAAAACCCGTTAAATATTAGCTGTCTACATCGATCCGACTTGCATGCAAAAGTTTTTTGGCAATTGTTTAATTTATCAAAATAAAAATATGATGTAGTTTATGTGTGTACTGTATGTATACACATATGCAAGCACACTGACAAAGTACATGCACATGCATGCACACTGCCATTCATAAGCTACACACACACACAACTACGTAAATATTTACGTATACACACACTACACGCAGCATACACTATACATACGGTAATATTCGTTATACATTTACTATACATATGTATGTGGCAAAATCCAAAGGCGACCGGTGAGACTCGTGCGTCACGTAGCCCCAGTATACATATGTATGTACGTACGTACGTACGTTTCTGCCGTTTTTGTCCCCAACCAAGGCAAGCCTAAAGAAGTTCTAACTTTTAAATATAGAATGATTGCTCATGATTACAATATTTCATAGTTTTTTGAATGATATCGATGCATTTCCCGTTCCTGACTAATGGAGAAATTTGACGAAAGTCACCACCGAAAATTATTAATATATTCTCGGAAGGTTTTTAATCATCTGACAAGTCTCTCAAAGTCCTATAAACTATTTCTAGTGCCTTCTTCGGAATCATAGAAGCTGCGTCCCAAATAATTATTTGTACTTTACGTAATTTTTGTAAATCTGATTATAACTTGAAGAATAAACTCTAGACCAGTAATAAAAGACGCTCAGACCCCTGTTTAAAAAAAAAAGTGCGGGATTTAGTTTGTCGACGGATTAAGGAGCCTTGGATGGTCAGCATCAGACGTACATAGATTTGGACAACTGAATTTATTTGAAAGATTTTTTTATAGAGTACTTAAGGAGGAAAAACGTGGTTTTTTGATTATAGTTTTTTTCCTGTTGATTGTAATCCAAAGTGCCTGTGGAAGAAGTTGTAGCAATTCCAAAGACCTACAAAATAAGCCGCGTTGGTTTAAAAACCGTTTTATAGTTTACTTGCAAATTGCAAAAAACCAGTAAAATGGCGGGTTTTTAAATTTCTTTATAATTATTATATAAAAAATCCTAATTGTCTAAAACTGCTCTTAAATTGTAGCTCTTGCACGGTACAATAAGTCCTTCAAAAATAAAATTTGTACGTTTAACCGTTTTTGCGCAATTGCAATTGTTTAATAAAAAAGTGGTTATTTCTAAACTAATTATCAGGGCTGGAGGCCATCCTACAGCGTCCAACGGGTGCCCTCTTTGTTCGTTAAGAGTTGTACTTTACACTTCTTATTTACAGTTTTTCAATTTTTGCAATTGTTTAGTGGTAAAATGATCTGCAAAAAACCGCTTAGTT
>JAPYYV010004241.1:0-16944 GCA_030522625.1 Copidosoma aretas
TTTATTGCATGCTGATGATGCAGTTCGCTGGTAAAAGATAGCTGTTCAAAATAGCGCGCGCGTTATACGATTAAAAAAATAATTTTTTTGTAGTGTTGATGAAAATTGTCAGCAGTGCAGGAAAGGTGTGCGGCATAGGATTTCCCGCACACTATGCGGAAAATAGTTTTCCGCACACCTTTCCCGCACACTGTGCGGAAAATTATTTTCCGCACACCTATTCCGCACACTAAGCGGGAAAATCTATTTTCCACACTAAAAACAGTGCGGAAAACACCTATTTTCTGCACACTATTGCGAAAAAATCATTAAGAGACTATGATAGACTTTAAAAGTCATCCAATGTCTTTAGTACATCTAATACAGGACAAATCATAACAGAGAGATGGGCTCGGATTTGAAAAATCATTAAATTACTTTTAATATGGCTATTCAAGTCTCTGAAAAACTTTAAAAATTATGATGGACTTTAAATGACTTTTAAACACTTATTGATTTTCAGTGACTGAAGAAGTTATTCAATAATTTCCGATGATTTTAGTATAGAGTTTACGTACGTTTTCAAACGACTTATGGTAACTTCCATGTATTTAGTGAACGCTTTTAACAACGTAATTAGCATAGCAATCTTTAATTTATCATATAGGTTTTTTTTTTAAATAATTTTTAAACAATGTAGGGAAAGCTGGTGCAAAAGTGTCACAAGCACAACACTTAGTACACTGGAGTCATCTAAAGTCATAGAAATAATTCGAAAAGTCTTTTTAAGTCTTTTAAAGACATCGAAAGTCATTCCAAGTTATTTAAAGACTTCAAAAATGTATCAAAGTATTGAAAAGATATGGGACTTTTTATCACTTTGAAGTACTCAGCCTCTTAGTAGTAGCATCCTACATAAAGCAACGTTTTTCAGTTTCAGTGGTGTTGCAAACAATTAGAAAATTTTTGATAAATTAGCACTACTTTTTCGACAAACAAAATACTGTACAATCAAGAATATGTTCTCTAAATACCCATACTTTCTTCAGGAAAAACATAAAACATTTTAGTCAATCGATGATAATAAGTATCAGATAAAATTGATCGCCCGGTTGATCCAACGTTGAAGAAATAACCTTTGGGTAATGATTCCTGGAAATATGAATATAAAGGGATTCTTAATAAATATATACTCCAAGGTTGTGGCTCCTAACATCTGTGATGACAATAATGAAGACCCATTAGGTATAAAGTAGCACAATGCCTCTCTTCATCCGCTATACTTTGTCTCTGCTCATACCAACCAAAGCAGAGATAACCAAGACACATAATATGCGCATATGCAAGCAAACAGGCATCCACTCATTTTCAACCTCCATGAAACTCCATCACAACAAGCTCCAAACAAACACCGGAACGCGTAAAAGAGTAAGCCCAGTGGCGCGCCTCTGTTTTAAAAAGCTAATTCTTCACCCATCCCTTCCTTCCCCTTCCACCCACCCTTTCTCTCCAGCCTCTCGCCACTGACTTTCACGCGTATAATCCGAAATTCATTCGCGGCAGAAAGAGGAAGAAGCAGAGCGAGAGAAAATCCATCGCCGAAGCCAACGCAGGTGGGGCTCACGGCTGCGCTCGGAGAGTAAGGTTTGAGAGAAGGGATTTAGGGATGGGAAGGGGGGGGGGGTTGTACGCGAAGCATCCATTAACTAATCCCCGTAAGCCCCCCAGTTAAGTTAGCACATGGTGCCAGTCAAGGGTCCGGCCTCCGCTTCCCCCACGTTCCGCCACACCCGCCACTGACACATGTACGCTTATTCACATCCCCCCACACGTATTGTGCACATACACATACACACGTGTCAGCCTCCAACGCCTCTACTCCCCACATCCTTTCAGCCAGTTTATGTATATGCAGTGAAGAGAGAGAGGGAGAGAGACAGGAGATGCCTTCGCTCTCTGTTGAGGCTGGAGAAGATGTTTGGCCTAGGCGTTTAAGAGCCATTTAGATAAACGCTCCGCAGTGGTTCTCTGCCACCCTTTCTATTGGGCACATATGTGTGTGAGGTGGGCGAAGGAGAAGTAATTATGTTAATGATCGGGATGGCGTTTCCTGTGGATGATTTTCGCTGTGTCTTCGTCCCTTGAGGGAAAAGAGAGAGTGTTCTGCTTTCAAGTTGATTGCGTTTCGGAACCTCTTTTGTTAATTCTAGTTCGGGTAGATGGTACATTTGAAAATTCATTAGTGTATTGGGAGGGTGAACATTGTTTTTGATGCTAATAATTGCTTTAGAAATCGCGCTGATGACAAATTAGGGCGAAAAATATTATCAAGTGTAAATCATTTTGTTTTGGAATCGTCGAGATTTTGTCTCCTCCTTTCGAAATAACGGATCAAAGATCTGCAATACTCGTGGTAACAGCTAAAAAGAAAAATTTAATCGGAATGTAAAAGTATACACATTTTTTCGTAAGTATTATTTAGGCGTACTGAAAAAATTCGTTTTAACAAATTAAGAATTTCATAAGGTAGTATAACGAAAGTGCAATATCTCAAAAAAATCTTATCACTCCACCAGCCGACATTCCAACATTTAATGTCCTACTCTGACGTTCCGATGTCGTGGTGAGATAGGCTCACGCAGGTATGTAGTGGTGTTAATTTTTTCTCTAAAGTATTTCTAAAACAAATGAGCTTTTAAGATACGTACGCACTCATGCCTGTGTATACGTATGTGTGAAAGAAGCGAGCAAGCGAACCCCCGAGGGTGTCTATGACCAATGGCTCTGTTTATTTTTGAATGCCAAACAGCCGCGCACGATCTCTTTCTCTTCTACAGCCTGTACCACGAAATCTTACTGCGAAGAGCCCAGGACGGCCGAGATCTTAAATAATTCGCAAGGTGGCAGCAAGCTCGTCATACGTAGGTACAGAGCACGTCAGGCATTCGCATCTCTTCTTTCCACAGCTCCCTTGGGGGAAAGCCCTGCACCCTCTGCTCTCTTTTTTTGGGAGTAGGTCTGAAAAGAAGGGGGCTAGAGATTTAGCTATGCTGTTTTCTTGCGGCTGAGCTTTCGATGAAAATAAGATGCAACAGCACTACGTGGCTACAGTGGATTCTGTTCTGTTGGTGTGGTTCCTTGCCCGGAGGTACGGCTTGAGTTCATCTGGGTCAGATTAGCGTAGGCTGACGTGAAAGTGAACATACTTGCTTTAGAGCATTAAAAGGGATAACTTGTTCCTGGAATTTGTAGGATTAAAAATCTAAGTCTTTAAAACTTTGTTTTATTAAAGTGGAACTTAAACATTATTTACTTCTTGATTAATTCAACACACCTTGAACAATGTTATTATCTATAGTGCACATTGACCGAGTAACGTACTAAATCCCTTTCTTCTTGGCATCATCATCATCATCATCATCATCATCATCATCATCATCATCATCATCATCATCATCATCATCATCTTCATATCTGGGTGATCTCGGATAGTCAAAGAGGAATGGTCAGATTGGCTGATGCCATACAGAGCATATTAGCATCGGATCAAATCAGCAGCAGGTGCAGGTGCACCTGCCATGTGCACACTAAGCCCCTCCGATGCTACATCCCCCGAAGCTTGCAACGTACAGAGCTGAGTTGGTTGGCACTCGCACTCACGTACACGCACAATTTGCTGGTGTCTCTAGGCTCAGATTGTGAGAAAGAGACGAACGTTTTGATATGGAGTTCATCCGTATCCCCGCGTCTGTTTATTCTCTTCGTACATCTCAAGCTAACTAACATCGATGCGTGACGCGATTGACGTGATTTTCGATGATCCTTCCACCTGCTGCTGTTGCGCGTACCCAGTGATTAAATATTTGTACTTCCATTCCCTAGTCCTGCATACTGACATTCCGAAACTCTCATGCCGTGCGGGTATGCGCAAGGATAGGGGGAGGGGGGGGATATGTTCGTGTATGATCTCGATGCACTGAAATAGGATTTCGAAAGGGATTGTCTACATGTATGCGGACGCGCACGTGTATGTCCTCTTTCCCTCTCTCTGTATCCCGTAAACCTGTATGTTTACGTTATGGCTGGCACAGGGCTTGAGCAAATGATTCGATTGGACAATCATATTGCGCGGTCTTCCTTTTGCGGATTCTTTTCTTTGCAAGCTTTGTTTTCTTTCTTTTGTACACTTTCATTGGACGGTGTCAGTCGTTATGCAATTGATTCATTGATGCTTAAGCTCTTGTTTGAGTTGTATATTGCACTGAATCATTTATTTTAATGGCATCCTGAAGGAATTACTTATCATTATATACCACTACATTAAGATTGAAAAAAAAATTACGTATCCAAACAATATTACAGTAAAAAGTACTATTTAGTTTGAATTCAAAAATGATAATGGTTTATATTTAGATAGCACAGTCAATTAATGAGTTTTCTCTTACGTATAATATTGCAAGAAATTGCAGCAAAAACTTCAACACAGATATAGGTAGATGTTAGCAGATGTTAGCACATACAAGTAAAGACATCAGTGTTGTAACACATAAATAGCCCAATGAAATCAGGATTACAAAGATCATATTAACTTATAAAAATGTTTCTCAAGTCAGGAGTGAAATACATACACTTGTCAATAAATATAGTATATCCACGTGACAATAACATAATTTAGAAAGTTAAAATCACAGAGTTCCGTCACTGAATTCAATTCAAAGGACAGTTGGGAGCTAAGCTAGAATTATATACACAGAATTGTAGCATAAGCCAAACTAAGACGCAAGTATATAAAGTCCGGAATCTAGAATATATAAACTGTAGTGAAAATTGATAAAAAGTTACTCAAAGGCTATCGTAAAATAAGTTAGCAATCAAAATCCGAGAATTCATATTTAGAGATAAAGTACAAAGACTTCGAAAATATAATCACAGTAACTCCAAAACGGATAAAATACTACAGAGACTAAATCGTTAAGTCCAATGCAGGAAAGAAGTTTCGAAGATATGACTACAAAAATAGCATTACATAGGTACAGTAGAAGAAGAAGAAAACATATTAAATTTAGAGATATTTCATAAAGATTATGAAGACTGATCTAAACTGCTTTCTGGGTGATAGAAAAGTGTCAGAAACTGCGCAAAAGCGCAGTCTTTAATAATTTTAATGAACTATATTGTCTTGTGACTATCGGAGTGAAGCAAAGTTTTATAGTTAAGATTGCAAATTCAAAAAATTTGTGGTTTTTGTATGTCTTTATCCGTAGTCTATGTCATATTGTGTCTCTATAGTTGTTTCGCTTAATAGTTTCTTAACCACCCTATCCTGATTATTGTACCATTCTTCTCTGAACTAGTGTCTCTGAATTTCCATGGTTCTACTATTCCTTTTACAGGTCTCTATCTCTATATTTATGTATCTGTGCCTCCGTTTCTAACTCTTAATATGTATTCCAAAGTTGTTTAAATTCGGCTACTTCCTCAATATTTCTGTCTTTATAACTCTGTCTTTAAATCGCTGAGTTCATACTACCATGTCTTTGTCTTTGTGTCTGTGTCTTTAACCTCATAATTATGTACATTTTTATCTGTGTTTGTATACATGCTTATTTGTTTTATTGTCAACGCCTTTAGATTTGTCTGATTACAACATGGGAGTTTTATGGTATACATAAGATTATTTAGCACTAAAACATTTTAATTTTTGTCTACATGTATATCGGTCCATGTTTATCTCACAAGTCACAGCCTCTATCAATCCTTGTTCATCTCGAGTTTCTGTATCTATAATTCTATTTCTTTAATCTTTGATTTTATAAATCCATATGTGCTTCTATATATGGTTCTCTATTTTTTTTATATATACATATGTCTTTGTAATGAAACAACAAAGATCCGTATCTATGTCTCTTTTTTTAGTGACTTTGTAAACTTTTCCCATGCTCTTTTTATATTTTCCATCTCTTCAAATCGGAACATAATACAGTCCATATTAGTATTAGGATTTCCTTACACAAATATGAAATATAAAAATATGACAAAAGTAAGTAATAAAACCATCATAGAGCACAACCTTAAAAAGAAACAAAAAACCGTGACATAATGATTAAAGCAAAAAAATGGTTGAAGATCAATAGAAAGCAGAAGTAGCGTATCCAGGTGCCATGAAAAGCGAGAACATTTTTTTAACGAAATCTCCTCTGTTTGAGACAGCAATGTATCCTCGCTATCAATCGTAAGAATAAAGTCGATAAACGATTCATCGGACAAAACTAATCACAGCCAGACTGTTCATACAAACGTTAAACACCCGTTGAATGTCGAAAAAAAATAAAGTACAAAAAGACAGAGATTTTAACTTTGAATGAGAGCGAAAGGGGTAATCCATCGGCCACTAAAACGAGTAATAGCCGCGCCACCGTAAAAACAAAACAGCAAGGCCACTGAACCGGAGCAGAAAGACGAAAGAAAAAGCATTGGAGGAGAGGAAAGGCAATGCCTCTGAAAAGGCATCAAAAGCGAATAGGTGCGGTGAACGCGAGTCGCACCCTCAAGTGGTAACAGACAGCGTGGCGCGCCGCTGCCGAATCGGAAGAAACGAGCCGAGAGGAAGAGAACATCGCCACCAGCAGAAGCAACAGCTCCTCAAGACAACGCTAACGCTCTGGCTGCTGCCACTGACGCTGCACCTAAAGAGCTCTACAGAGAGAGCAAGAGAAATTCATATAAGTACACCACAAGGATAACCGTACCACAAGGTCGTAGCCAAGCACTGTTACCGCTGGTTCTGGGACGATGCGTGGGAAAAGGAGGAGGAAGCAACACTGGAGGGGATGAGGGCAGTGGAGGGGGAGCCGCTGCCGCCAAGTCGTGGCTGGCTCGGCGGCGTGCTTTACTGCGCAGCCAGTGCTTATACGGTTCGAGCCGCGCGCGGATCTCTGTCGCGTAGCGAACGCCGTTGGGGTCGTTTGCAGGTATTTTACCTGTTATTTACAAACGTGTGCGCGTTGATGAAGAAATGATTGTCGAATATTATGGTTCGTCGATGGCTTGATCTAGTGTATTTGGATGAAGGATTGTCGTTGAATTTTTGAACAACAGTTGTCAGTTAGCGACTGATACTTGTTTGGTGAAAAAATCGAGGAATTCTAAAATGATTATCGATGACCTGTGATTTTTGAAGGAACGGAAGAAGCATCAGCTGATATTCGTTTTGGTAAGTTTTTAAAGTTGCCGTACTGCTCTTGGGTTAAAATTTACATGCATGGGTGGTTGTATTTTCGTCTGATTTGCATGACGCGCCTTTTCGCGTCGAGGGGCGCATTCACGTATAAGCAAAGATCAGAGCGAGATTGATGGAAGGATGCAAGCACACCAATATCGTGATATCCTGCTGATTTTATTCAGGAATAATTTTAGAGACTTCAATTATGCTGACAAGCACAGGATTTGCTTTTATTTATTTTATAAGATGTGACTCGAAAATCATTTTATATTAAAATATTTGAATGGAAATTAATTTCAATTGAATCGCGGCATCAATTATTCCTCGAGTACACATTTTAATAAACAAGTAACCGTAGAACGTTGACTGTGCAACGCATGAATTGAGAATAGATACTTATTAACACCTTCTGCAAGAGTGGAGAACATATCAAGCTTCTTCACGGAAAACATAAGACGCGATATCGTTAAACATGTAACTTTTTTAGAAGAACAAAATTTTATTACTTTTACGATATCTAACATATCAAACCTATGTTTTTAGTCATATTTTCAAGCAAGAAATCAGAAAATTTTGAAATTATCAAAGTAAAGTAAATAGCCTTGCAATTACCCCCCCCCCCCCCCCTCCTCCTCCCTCGATAGAAACACTTTTCGTTGATTGGTGCTGATTTGAAATTCTGCCACGCACGAGACTTTGAGTTATTCATTACGACTGTCTTGCTTAATTAACAAGTACATGCATTACGAGGCAAAGTCTTCATTAAATATTTCGTGCCCTTCTGTGCACGCACGCACCGACACTGTCATTTTTCGCTGTGAAACAGCGTCATTAGGAAATATAATAAAAGGAGAAAGAACTCATTTCTGGTGTTGTACATTAAAACTCTTCACGATTTTTTCTTTTAACGAATACGGATGCAGTTTAAAAACTGCAGCAGAACTCTTTATTAAAAATTAAAAGACTTAAGTATCGAGAAAATTTCAAGTATCCGTGTAGTTAATTTACAAAAAACCAAAACACCGATTAAACTCATCGCCACGAGCACCCCCAAAATAATGCAACGACCACTTTCACAAGCAGAGCTATAAAAATGTACTTTCTTTATCGCGCGAGGCGAAAAATAGTTGTGGTATACTCGACGACAGAACTTAATCTCACGGAGCTTAGCTCCGCAGAGAAGGCCTCAAAAAATATACTAGAAAAGGAGCAGATGGAGATAAAGGAGCATGTGATCACCTCACTGTAGTAAGAAAGGTTGGAAAAATTAAATTGCTCCTTCTACACTGCTCCCTTTCTTTCTCTTTTCCGAACGTCACCTCATGGAAAAGTTCCAATGACACTCGTTCTCCACCCCATTCCCGTTTTCACCCATGTCTTCCTCTCTTTCTTTGTCTTTCATGCTTTTATCTTTTGTACTCAACCGCCAGTTCTTACTCCACTTTTGAATGGTTTCCGCAGTTCGGGCATATCGGCCATACTCTGACACTTTGATCCTCCCATGATTCATTGCTCATAAATATTTGTCATCCCAGTCGTCGTTATCTCAGCCATTCAGTAGTATGCTTATCGATTGATTGATCATGAATATCATTTGTTAGAGACTGCATTTTTGCACACTAGAATCGAACGTATTCCTCGTAGCTTATTTACAAAATAAATTACAAACAGCTTGATACGTAAAATTAAAAATTAGCATCACTCATCCCTGTCTATTATGCATTCGGTACATTTTTAAGCAACCCTCAAAAAGAGACACACTCCTACCACCGCAGGGACACGCTCGTTCGTTTGTTTGAACTCCAACTCACCAGTTTATTGGCACATGCACCTCCACCTCAAATACTGCAGGTACGCAACTTGGTACAACGTTTCCCACCCACCCATCTCCATATGCAAAACGCGTGTGAGCACACAGCGTGCAAATACAAGCCAAGTGACGGTCTCCGTTACAGCTGTCAATAGTGCCTTTGCTCTCTTGAAATAATAACAGCAGTGCATCTTTTTGACAATGCAACTCACGCGACTTTGTTAATTAATCGCAGGAAAACTATAATCTCGAGGCATGCTAAGAGGGTGGAGGATGAGGGGGAGGAAGGGGTGCAGGACTAATCAGGAAGAAACTCGGTTGGACGTTGACGAGCTGCAGCTGCTGCAGTGGCGAACTGTCGGGTCGCAGACAGACGGCTTTCGCGCCTGTACACGTGTCGCCTCGCGCAACAAGATGGAAATGTAATTTGCCCAGGGGGCAGAGTTACGTCTGCGTATATCATGTGTGCGCTACGTACCTACGGGTTTTGCTCTCGTGCGTGCAGTGTGTGTGATATGCCAGGCTGGAGAAAGGGAGGGGAAAATTTAAGGGGAGCACCAAAATCAGATAGACTTCCGCGCCGCTATCAACGGATGTTAGTTGGATGGTGATGTCAAAACTTAGGGTGGTAGCGGTAGTGAAATCTTCTTTTACTGCTTGCAAGAATGTTCTCGTTCTGTTAAGAATGGGGAGTATTTGAGGAATTATATACGCACTCTTTAATGCTTGATTGGATTCATAATGAAATAGTTATTTCGCAAATATTTTATTCGAACGAAATATTTTTTGACTACTGTATTATATCAAAGAAGAATGATTTTCACACGACTGAAGCCTTTTACAAGGAATAAAAATGTAGTGGATTATTTATTTCCATTCCTTTCATAAAATAGAAAGTGAATCAAACACTCATTTTAGTTACTTCGATAATTACAGATTAATTTCAAATAAATTTGAATTGGATCAATGTAATCAAAGTAATTATGATTATAATCATCAATCACAAACGTCTTAAATGATTTATTTTAAATACAGTGAACAAATTAATGAACATCTAATTGAAGATTTATTCTAACTAGAATCATTAGCTACTGATTCGATAATTTATTTTAAACGAATGTATTAAATACAATTACAAATATATATGGAGAGTGCGTCTACTGAATATCATTTACCTTCAAGCTTCCAAATGCTAAATGAACGTCAATTGAATTTCCTTTAATGTGAATGGATTTTTGTCACGTTATTTCGACTTGATTAGCGAGACAAATTTAAGCTTACTATTCCCTGCTGAATTGTAGCTCAGCAAGTGCGAACGAATATACCAAGAATAGCTTATTTAGCCTCCGCTCCACCGTTGTTGGGTCAGCGACCAAGACGCTGAATTTAAATACAAAATTTTCCCTACGCAAATACCATAGAGCCAGTCTACAAGATCGCTCCAGGGGAAGAGAGAAGGTATGAAAAATGACATTTATTCCTTTCGATTTTGAATATCTCGCAGAATTATTTGGAGAGCACAAAAATGAAGTTTACCCGCATTTCTTTTGACGAGGATCCTTAGAAAAGCGCGCAACTGAAACCTCGTGCCCCCGAAGAGAGAGAGTGGGATCGATGGATGAATCTTCAAAGGGCAAGCGCCAACTCCAAGTAAGAAGTGAAAAACGCGCTCCGAGGAAGAACAGCCCCAGCCGGGGTCCAGAAGCTTCGTAGTCCCAGAGGGATTGGGCTCGATACTTTGACCTCTCAACTCTGCCGGGGCGATCGCCAAACTCCTCCTTACCTTGCACATCCCCTTTCTCGAGTACATGCGCAATAGGAAGCCCCGCTTCGGGAGAGCAGCTTACGAGCGCTCGTCGACGTTAAGACTTTCGTAGCGGGTGTCTGCTACGGGGAGGATCTATGTGGTGGAGGGAGTCGAACTGGGATGAAGGTTTTCAGGTAGGGGAGGAAGTAGAATATTTTATAATGCGGATCGATTTTAGTATGTCCATATTGTTGTGGCGCGGCTGTTCGTGCGCGATCGCTAAGTCTGTACGGTGTGCGCATACTTTGCGAGGATTACAGGGGTGAGAGTTCGCGGGGGTCATACTTCTGGTTTTCTGGTTTGTGGAAAGGTGGCCGGTGTAGCGAAGTTTGGAAATCTCAGTAATTTTTATGTACTTTACTTTTTTAAAGTTGGTTGCATGCACTGAAAAAAAAATTACGTCAATATAAATAAACGTTTATTTGAATACAAACAAATAAATATTTATTAAAATGAAATAAATACAAATAATTACGAAAGTTCTATCAAATATATTTCTATTCATAATTCTACTATAAAAGGCTGCAGTAGCTTTAAAAATTTCTGTCACACATGAAAAGAAATATTTCAAATGAAATAGAAGTGTACTTTTATTGACCGTGTGATGGTGCATATTATAAACTAGTCTAGATTAAATAATTTGTTTAATATATACAATGTTCCACATAAAAAGTAGGGAAATTTACTCGAGAATATTTAACCGGTAACAAAAAAGAAAACACCTTCAACACGTACAAATTTTTCAATGTTGCTAAAATCGTGCCTGATACAGAACCTTTATGAGGTATCGGTTGTAAAATTTTAACAAATTTGGTTTTCCAACCCCTTATAAATACGAATTTCGACATTTCGTTCGAGACATATATATTAACCATTCAACAGAAACACGGTGATTATAGATTTTTTGGTTGCCGTGGAATAATAATAAATGACTGTTGTACTTAATTACTGTAACGATGTATGCTTGTAGTCTTTCTGCCATACTAGCTAACTATTATCACATGAATTCGATCAAATTTTCAAGATCTACGTGCAGTAACTCTTCATAGAATATTGAAGCGAGTATTGTGGAGTCATAGAACTCATTTGATAAACTTTCCAGTACCTCTACCTAAATATATCCAGACATCTGATCTACGTGTGTATCTCGCTGGCAAATACACGATCCAAGATCTGATTAAATGATCAAAAATCGAAAAACGATGTCAAGATAACCACGACCAACTATTTGCAGCTATTATTGTTAGGGGTAATTCCAGACCGACAAATTCACGAGTACATGGAACTCGAATGAATAGCAACTGCAGATGAACCAAATGAACGCCATTAATTGAGGTACGGTAATTTAATCACGGACAATTATCGATTCGTTCATTATTATTTCTACTATAGTCTCCGTTCATTAGGATTCAGCTACTATATATATCTAACTACAACCAAGATCATTAAATATTGATCGAATAGCACAAAACAATCGTCGTCAGAGGCGAACGTTCGAAATCACCAGATCTTTACAGGATCCTAAAAATAAATGAGGGAACCAACGCCGGCTGAACTACATGGGAAGGCCACAATAACACTCGCATTATCTACAGGTACAGACCTTTACCAACCCTCCTCTCAACTAGCACCCATACGTGCAGGGTGCAAGGGGTGAGGAGAGGCAACGGAATCCACGCAAGAAAGCATTGAGAGGAAAGCAGCAGTCAATCGGCGCGTGCAGAGGGGCTAACGATGGAATCCAGCATCTATTAGCCGCGGAAACCAGCCATCCAACTGTGTGCGCGGGTACGTGTACGATCGTGCTCTCGGGAAACCACCAGTGCAGTTACCGCCGCTGTTGTGCAAATTTCCAATGGGAATCGACTGACTGCGGGAGGGAGGAGGGGAAGCGCGACTCTAGTGGGATACAACGCGCGCTGTGGTGCACGTGCCGGCCCATTCCACCGCCGGTAAGCACGCTGCGAGGAGAAAAAGCGGCTGCACTTCTCCTCCCGTTCCATGCCGTGAGCGGTAATGAGCGCTGGGTTTTTCTTCGTTTTTCGTGGTGTGGTGATGTTTGTTTTCGCAGAGTTATGATCGCAGTAGTTCTGGGTTTGCTGGAACCGACGAAAATCGCATTAACACCCACTAGTTAAATTGATCAAGTTTGGAGTGCATCGGTCAATTTGCAGGTTGTTGATTACTTATCTTACTTCACCAGAGCTCGTTTCGCCCGTGATGAATGATAATCGTGATGAATCGCATGAGTTTGCGTCAATGAGGTGAAAAAGAGCAGAAAATAGAAATGGTAACTTGTTCACTCGGATGGACACCGAAACGGGCATCATTGATCCCGTGTTGAAAACATAGATCCATCGAGCGAACCAGTTTTTCAATTTATCGATTGCTTATCTTCAAGGAACTGTGCACTTCAGAAGTCAGAGAAAACAGTCTTCAAACGCCATTAAGTCTTCTGAAGACTGTAGAAGTAATTTAAAGTTTAGAGCACAAAGAGTTTTTCAGACTTCAGAAATCATTGAAGACTCTCGATATGACTTTTACGTCCTTGAAAGACTTTTGGAGTCATCTAATGACTTTCAATGACTTGCTAAGTCATTCAGTGACTTTCGTTTCTTTTATATTTATGGGCGTCTTCAAATGATGTATGGTAACTTTTATGTACGAAATGAAGGCTTTTAATAGTGTGTTTGGTAAAATAACATTTACTTTATCATCCAGATCTTTTGAAAAATTTTATTCTGGATTAAGGTTGGAAAGGAGATAAAGAAGTTGTATGTACCCAACACTTACAATATTAAAGTCAGCCAAAGTCATTAAACAACTTTCAAATCTGCCAAAGACTACATAAGTCATTTAAAGTTATTAGAAGACTGTAAGGGTCACTTAGAGCTATTTAAGGTCTAAAAAAGCCGTCCATAAGTCTACAAGGATTGCAAACGTTGTTTAAAGTCTTTTAAAGACTGCAAACGCCATTTAAAAGTCTATTAGAGACTAGACAATTTTTCAAACCATTAGAAAGATAGTAAGAGTAATTCAATTTCTTTTATAGACTACAACGATTAAATGAGTTTTGCAATGACTGCGAAAGTTACAGAAAGTATTTTAAAGACTGCAAAAACCATTCAGCAGTCTTTTAAAGACAATAAAATCATTCAAGCTATCATAAAGACCGTAAAAAACATTCGAGGTCTGTTAAAGACTACCAAAGTTATAAGAAGTTTTTAAAGAATAAAAAAGTTATAAACAAATTTTACAGATTGCTGAAGACATCTAAAGACTTTTCAAAATTGTAAAAGTCATTTAGCAGTCTTTCATAGACGATTGAATGATTCAAACTATCATAAAGACTGTTGAAAGCATTCAATATTTTTTAAAGACTACAAAAGTTACAAAAAATTTCTAAGATTACAAAAGTCATCTAAAATCTTTCAAAGACTTGAAAAGCTATTTTAAAGTTACGTTAAAGTCATTCAAACTATTATAAAGACTGCAAAAATAATTTAAAGTATTCAAAAACTACAAAAGTTATCAAAAGTTTCGCAAGGATTGTAAAATTCATGTAAAGCTTTGTTAAGACTACAAAAGCCGTATTTCAAAACAATAAACATATTTAAACTATTATGAAAGCTGTAAAACTTATTCAAAGTTATTTACAGAGTACAAACTATTTAGAAGTCTTTTAACGATTATAAAATCAATAAAATTATTTAAACACTGGAAACAACAGTTAAAGTCTTTTAAATACTATAAAAGTTATAGAAATTTTTACAGAATTGAAAAGTCATCCAAAGTCTTTAATTTCAAGACCTTAAAATCCATTTAAAAGTGTTTCGAAGGCAATGAAGTCATCTGAACTGCTGTAAGGACTAAAGAAGTTTTTGAAAGACATTTTAAGACTGTAAAAATCATCTGAAATTTACAATGAGTTCATAAGCTATTCAAAGAATATCCAAGACTTTAATAATCTTTTTGAAAGTCTTGTAAAGTACTTTAAAAAACGAAAAGCAGAGGGTAAAAATTGAAAGAGCAAGCGACAGACAAAAAATGGTAACATCCAGGCACCAATTTTTCAAGGGCCTCTCGATATTTCCCCACACGTTACGCGATTTGATTTCAGACGACGCACGTGGAGCAAACTGCCTGCTTCCCCTGTGCTACCCATCTCGCATAAGCATCAGGGGCGAGAGTAAGTGAGTCAGTAAGTAAAGAAGAAGAAGCCAGCCACGCAAGATCGTAGGAATGATAATACCGTCCTCCCCGATTGTTTTCTCAAAGAGTCCCCCGCCAGCCATGCAGTCTCATTTCTCCATCCACGAGCGTGCAGCCTGCAGGTGCGTCGCAGATTGCACGGACCCGATAGACCTTTTTCTCTCGCCGTCGCGTGTCGTCGTCTTTCCCAACAAGCGGTAGTAGTAGTAGTACGGCGGATTATCCTCCTCTATCAATTTTAGTACGGGGACGCCCGCCTCTTCTGCGTCCGGGAGTAGAGACTCTTCCATTCACCTGCGCCACTACTCTCGGAAATTTCTTTTCCCCCAACCCAGATCCAAGAGGGTGGGGGAGCTTCCGCAGCAGTATACGTACATACACCCGGGCGCAATTTCTCCACCCCCCATCTGTGAGTGCACCCACTTGCCCTCTCGTTCTCCAATTTTTCCTCCTTTTTTCTCCCGCTCCTCCCTCACTCCTCCCTTCGGCCCTAATCGCCTTATCCCCGTGCGCTTGTTTTTTCGCCGCGCTTTCCCCCAACTTTTCCCACTCGACCGCCCCGTCAAACACTTCTCTCTCGCTCTCTATCCCCCTCTCTTTCTCTCTTGACGCTCGCGTGCAATATTTGCGCGTCGCTCGAAAAATCAATATGTGCACGCGTCTGCACGCACCTTTTACAGTGATGGGCTACGCGTGTTGGCGAGCCGCGCTAAATACTCAACTTCTCTCCTTGTCCTCTTCGCCCTTTGCCGGTCAAATTTTGTCAGGACGGCTTGTCCTTCCTAAGTTTGCTTGCGTCTGTTTGATCAAATATTTATCTGCATATTTACTTCTTTTTTTGGAGGGCTGCAAAAGTCAGTGGGATGGAAGTTTGGTTCCATATCACTTGTGTGTCTTTACTGAGTTACAAGTTAACCCTCGTCAACTCATCATCCAGATCCATCACGGGATTGCCTTGCATGTCTGTCATTCTTACTACTACTGGAGGTCTCTTGCTATGAAGCGTTCGCACACACGCGTAGATATACATTGTAGAAATTCACACTTAATCTCTTCTTGTCGATTGAGACAGAACAAAATGTCAACAAACAAAAGAATTCTACTTATCTCTAACCTTACGTTTTCGTGGTGAATAGGATTCACTCACATTATTCATTATTCATCCACATTCACATACTTACAAGCACTCAGAAGCAGTACCCAACGATCGAAGCAGAAAATCCCATGGTGCACTTGTTCCCCTTACCTATGGCAACATCAGTGTCTCAGTGTGCAGCAGTACGTGGCACGCGATTAAGGCCTAAGTGCATTATCCCTGGCCAAGTGAAGAAGCCTTTCTCCGCACAAAGACGAATCAAAGCAGCCGACTGCGACGTGTCCTATAGAAAAATCAAGTATAAAGAGAGCGTATCGAAGGGTCAGCTCGAGAGGGGAGAGGGTAAAGAGCTCGCGCAAATAAAAGAGAGACGTAATAGGCTCGCTCGCCGCCGGTGACCGGGAGAAGAGGAGCTGGAGGCGGTGAAAGAGCCAGCGGTCGATGACACGTCGGCGTTGCAGTCGCGCTATGATTAGCTCGACGGCAGCGTATCACGACTATACCTCTGCTCCGTCATTAGCGCGCGCGACTCTTGGTGTCTCGTAAAATAAGCTTTTCTATTATTCGCCACACGTCCATTGTATTCGCTCTCTCTCTCTCTCTCTCTCTCTTCATCCCTATCTCCTGCAGCTTCATCCCATCTACCCTTCATTTGGCCATTCGCTTTTTTCTTTCTTTCTTTCCGGGCTTTTCACTCCAACACTCGACTTGGTGTGTAAAATATCGCCTACCTACCATGACTCAGGCAGAACTGACGCGGACGACATAGGACACAGTGTCCCTGGGAAGAAAGAAAAAAAATAATCCAGACCTCTCCT
>JAPYYV010004242.1:0-17322 GCA_030522625.1 Copidosoma aretas
ACTATGTATACATAATACTATCCTTTTCTAGTCCTACCAATCGTTCTCAAATTGCTCGATGAGGGCGCTGTTTCAGAATTGCGCTCGAGGCCAATACCTTATTCCGTACTATTGGAACTACAGGAGCGCCGCACTATGTTCTATAACTCTGAAATCATGGGTAATTTTTTTCGAAATCAAATATCGCCACATAGAAAAGATATAAAGAGGCGTTTTTTTTTTAAATTTGTAGGTAATTGCATCACGAATTCAGGAAAACTATAGCTGACGTCTAAAAATAAATACCTAACTTAAAAAAAATTAGTTTTCCCAAATTTTTATGGAAATCAATGAAACCTGTAATTTTGAGCTAATTATACGTTTGTAAAGGCGTATTCAATAAGAATTATCGTTGTTTTAGTTTATATAAATACTAAGGAAATAAGTTATCCATGTTTGCAATGCTTAAGGTGGCTCCAGTGCCTCGTACCGTACCTAGTGGGTGCAAAAGCAGTGCGGAGACAGCGGTTGTGTTCAAACTGCTATAACTCACGCGATTGTTCATTAATCATCACCAAAATGAATGAACATATTCCCTAGGTGATGTAGTTTCTTACATGTTTCGTAAAAATCTTAAACTCATTCTTGTTTGAGCAGGAAACAATGGTAACCTCAAAATGCACGGAATGCACTACTTCAATCGAGAAAAGTCTGTTACAAATTGTTCAAATCCCAAATTTTTTTCAACAGTATTGTAACATCACCGCTTGATAACATTATTACAAAGTTTCAGGCAAAATATTGAGCGGAAAAGATTCGAGATGCAATTTCGTAAAACAGTCTGGAGCCACGACGTGTTGTTTTTGTACATTCTCAGTTATTACTTAGAAAATCAAACGTTGACCTCGGGGCTGTAAAGAGCTAATCGATTTTACGTCTCATAAGCTTTCGTTTGATATCTAATTTGCTTGGATTGTGTTTTTTATTTGTAAGTGATCGGCTGATCAAGATAAGAAAATATTGTTGCTACACTCGTTTACACTTGTTTCACATAAGCAGAAATTTTATTCTTAAAATTAATCACCTATATCCTCTGATGACTTTAAAATAAAAATACAATCGAAGCAAATATGATATAAAACGAAAGCTTATGAGACGTAGAATCGATCAGCACTTTAGGGCTTCGCGATCAGCGTTTGATTTTTAAAGTTATAAATAAAAATGTAAACAAAAAAACACGTTGTGGCTCTAGACTGTTTTACAAAATTGCATCTCAAATCTTTTCCGCTCAATATTTTTCCTGAAACTTTGTAATAGTGTTATTAAGCAGTGATGTAACAAGACCTCTGAAAAAAATTTGGGATTTGAACAATTTGTAACAGACTTTTCTCGATTGAAGTAGTGCATTCCGTGCATTTTGAGGTTACCATTGTTTGCTGCTCAAACAAAAATTAGTTTAAGATTTATTACAAAAACTGTAAGAAACTACATCACCTGGGGAATATTTTCATCCATTTTGGTGACGATAAATAAACAATCGCATGAGTTCTAGCATGTGAGACACAAGTGCTTGCTTCGCACTGCTTATGCACCCTCTAGGTAGGGCATTGGGCACTGGAGCCACCATAAACATAACCCCAAATATTGAATTTAAATATTTTTCTAAGTGACTGTAAATCATTGTACAGTAATAAACCCATGTACCCGCATATTTCCAAAGAGCCTTGAGAACGATCACTTTAGGTCTTACGATATTTTTTGTGTACGCTAAGGTGGTAAATCTATTATGGCGGCAATAACACTATGGCAGATTTACTTTTTTTTTTTAGAATTCCATCGACATGGACCGTAAGAGGTTCATAAATTGAGGGGGAACCTTTTTCTTTAAGGTAGTAGTTGATAAAATGACGAGACGACATTTCTTGAAATTTTAAACATGTATTCCCTAAACTATTTTTGATCCACCTTTAAAATTTTAGAAGGCTTAGCGGTGCTGAAACGAAAATATTGCGTTCCAAAGTTTAGAGTCTTAATACGTGTGTCATAGAAAAAGTAATTCCAAGAGCAACGTAAACACTAATTACTTAGTCAAAAACGATGAATCTTTAAAAAAAACTAACAGATTACGTAAAAGACCTTTAACGAGGGTATTAGATGAAAAGGTATGACGAGCGGAATTCAGTCAAATGAATGCTGTCATGCCTAATTAAATATGGCGACTGACACATCTTTTTGGTATCAAATCAAAGGGCTTTCTCAGTCATATTTTTAAAAGTTATGAATATTTATAGATTAAGAAATAAAAAATAAATTTAATCAAATAATTTAAAATAAGCTTTTATTTACTCGTCAAAAAATTAAAAAATTAACTGTTTATGTAAGCCACATATATGTTGCTACAACTACAAGCTTTGGTCGCCCAAGTCATAAAGCAAATTAATAATTACTATTAGTATTATTTTGAATATACTAGGGCACAATATTTTATCCTTGGTTTATTATGAACAAGAACGATAACAAATATTTTTGACAAGACCTTATGGTTAGAAGTAACAAAAATTATAAAACTCCAACTTTCAGATACAAGAATATATTATTTCCAAGAAATGATGAGCATAAAATTAAATGACTCCATCAGAACGTTGAGAATATTTTTATAATATGATAAGATTTTCATAGTATAAGTCATAAGCATAATTCATTTTAACAACATTTAAAAAAAATCTATGTTATTTAAGTGCATCTTTTAAGTTTAATAATAGAAGCCTTGAGTTTTGGAGGTTCTGTTGTCAGTTTTCCCAATTATTGCACGGGATTTTATCATAGCCTTTTTTTTTAATATTTATGTTCTAAATTGCATATGATTTTTTTTTTAAAAGATGATGTTGGGAGACTGTTGAATTAACTTTATTTTTGTTACTTGCATTTATATAACTTAAATAATACTGGTGTTTCACTATAGGATCCATTTTTTTGAGTGCGCCATAATAGACGACTTTACCTTACTGTTTGCAATGTAATGTTAATAATCTTTGTATAAATCATTTTATTCATGTGTGTTTCAATTTAAGAATCAAAGTCATAATTAGGATGTAGGAAGACCATCCCAACCACTAAAGCGTCTTCAAATCACACGGATTAATAGCTGCTATTTATTGTTAATATTTCATATATAAATCTGTAGATATATTAATGCGGATGTTAATGTTTAAATTATTGGTAAAATAGCATAAAACTATTTTAAAGAAATCCGAAATTTGTTGTTAAATTAATATTATGTACGGTTTATTAATCTTTTTTTTTATCTGCGTTATAATGTAAAAGTTATTCAGTTATTAATTATATGAATTGTTACAAGGTAGTGTAACTTGTGTAGACGTATAGTTCACTATCAAGCTATTTTTACGGATAGCATAGTTGGTGAAGCTTAATGCTCTGGTTCCAGAGGTTTTCGAGTTGATTCCCGGTGGGATCCGTTTTAATTTTTATGCCCATTAAGAAATCATTATACTGTTGCTTTTTGAGTCGGTCTTTGAGTTACCCAATTTTTAATTAACTCTCATGTAAATACAAAAGTATCCTGGACGCTTAAAGAAGTGTTCCTCCAGAAAGTCAAAGTGATGTAAGTACATGCACAGTGCATTATTTTTCACAATATTTGTCTATAAATTTTAAACTGATTTTGAAAAATAATAAGTCTTAGTACCTACAGAATCAAGTAAAAAATGTAATCGTAATAATCGTGAGTTACATTAGTATTTTAAGTTGTTTTTATCGCAATTTATTTGTCTACTTAAGTAAAAATTAATTGCAAAATTTAAAGTTGAATTTGCTGTACTCCTCTTCTGTAGGTAACAGAAAGCATTCACAAGCAATGATGATTTCAATCATGGAAACAACAAATTAAATTATGAAACTAAATGACTAACAATATAAAACACAAGTATACAGAAACATTACTAAATTGTATACTTACCTTGAATAAGTTAAATATAATAGACTTCTACCAATAAATGAGCACCACAACATCGAGAAACCAAAAATAAAGTTCCAACAAAGTTTTTTTACTGTAACACTAAGTTTTCTGTTAGCTGCGAAAAATAATTTTAGCAACTGAACAAATTAACTTTCTGAAGTTGAATTGAAAATAAAAAATTTCCATTTGTCATGCTCTTTTATTTATTACTCTCGTTGAAGGTGTTTTAAAGAAAAAGGTTGTCCCTCATTTTATGTCGGCCGCCATATCAGATTTGGTACGACGGCACACCTCTTACGGTATTCCCCTGGTTTTATTATATCCATGTCGATGGGATTCTAAAGAAACAGTGAATCTGCCATAGTGTTGTGGCCGACATATTGGATTTACCACCTTAACCTACACAAGAAATGTCGTTGGACTTGAAGTGATCGTTCTCAAGGCTCTTTGGAAATATGCGGGTACATGGGTTTATTACTGAACGATAAAAAAAGTTACTTCGGAAAATATTTAAATTCAATATTTGGGGTTATGTTTAAGCGTTGCAAACTGTAATAACCTTTTTTTGTAGTATTTATTTACACTAAAACAGACTTACTAATACTACTTTTGTATCATTTCCAATGCAGATATTTAAGCTTAATATTTGTAAAATAGAATACTATTTTATGAAAAGGTCATTATCGATCTTCTCAGATAGTAATTGAAAAAAATATGAAATAGTAATAACGCACAAAAAGTCTTTTACGCTTGATCCCCATTCAATTTTTTTCTCATTTGGTGTTTCAGGCTTAAAAAGCATTTAAATTTTGTGCTGAATTTTTCCAGAAATCAACTAAAATTTTTCCCTGAAAATCGGTTTCGTCTTTTAAAACAATCTATAAGGATAGAAATAATACTGAAAAGAGTATATTTCTTTAATTAATTTTTACGAGACCGTATCTGTATATGGTTAATACTTTTATTGCTTTTCAAAAATTTGGTTATTGAATTATATCACCTTTGGATGCTTATAAATATCAGAGCCTTCCATAACAATTTTATTTATTAGATAAATAAGTAAAAATTTATAAGTTTCATGCATCTAAAAATCAAGGGTAAAAAAACAGACGTTACGTATCACAAAATCATAAGATTAAGCAAACTGCCGATGTTTTAATTATTCGTTGTAATTTATAAATTTTGTTGATAGTGTAGTTTGTTTTAACTAAGATATAATTATCTCTCAGAGTAAAGCAGAGACAATAACAACGTAAGTACGTAATTCAATTATAATTTTCGAGTTCAATTAGTCTTGATACTGTGTAAGAAACATAAATTAATACTAAGACAGCATAAATTTTAAGCTCATACTTAATTTATATGACGAGACATTTAACAATAAAATACACTGTTAGAGTTTGATTTCCATATATGTTACTACATTTGTAAGAATTTAACAAGGCATCTGTGAACTTACTTGAGATCATATTTTACGCATAGCGAAAATAATCAAAAATTAATTTTATATTCACAATCATAATCAAAAAGTAAGTAAAAAAAAATTGCCGAAGCCAAGATTCGAAGGTTTGCCTAGCAAAAGTGAAAGTGCCGCTAGTCCACACGGCCACCGCAACATCTCGCTGTTCTAGTACAGATGTAGTACATAAGGTGCGCCCACGGATTGGGATATAGGTGGTGGGAGGAGCTAGAGTAGAGGCGTTTGGTTTGGTAAACTCTTACGAGCTGTACTGTAGAGGCTCCGGCCAACAGCTACGAGCCTCTACTCTGCTACACTCTACTATGAGCGACACTACCACACGGTCTGGCAGTACTGGTGGCAAGGGAGGTTTGGGGAGCGGGAGAGAGAGAGAGAGTAGCGCACACGGGCAGTTGAAGAAGCAACGGGGAACCACGATTAAGTAAATGTGGCATAACGGTAACAGAACAGCAGAGAGAGAGAGCGCGCGTGTGAGGGGGAGGGGGGGGGGGCAGAGAAACGAATATAGCCGGAACGTGTGTGTATGCGTGAACGTAGGAAGTAGAGACAAGAGGCAGAGTGAGAGAGTGGGCATACAGTGCTTTAAATAAGGCAGAAAACAAGAATTGTGACCGTCCGATCTACATTCACTAAAACGACGGCCAGCGCCAAGATGAACAGGTGCTACACAGTGGTTTGAAATGGAAAATAAACGGCCAAACTTTTATTCACCTGGCTTTTGAAAGAATCTACCAGAATTTTTTTTTTAAATCTATCTTAAGCTGTGTAATATGAAACTGTTTCCCCCCAAATTGTTAGATGTGATGCATAACCTATAACAACATTATTAATGCAAAAGTAATAATAACACTAAATGGCCAGTTTAAATTAAACTATTTAGATGAGTGGATTGTATTCAAAATGTGTACTCTTATGTTTTTAGGGTCACGGATTATGAATCTGCTGTCAGACTTGATGTATTTATAATGTCAGACACAAAATAGCGGACAAAATTTTTTGAAAATCGAAATTTTCTAAAAACAATCCTTACTTTGAGGTTTTAGGAATCGGTGATAATATATCCGCTATAAAATTTAATGTATTCAAGATAGCGGATTTAAAATGGTGGACTAAATTTTTGTTTAATTTGGAATTTTACAATACCTCCTCATGGGTTATTGGGGTCGCTTATCATGAATCTAATGTCAGATTTTATAAATTTGCAATTTCTGATCCAAAATGGCGGACAAAAATGAAAAAATCAGTAGCTTTTAAAAGTTTATCAAGTTGACAAAGTGATACGTGTTTGGAAAAAGGATAGAACAATTAACAAATAAATATAATTATATATACATATTATGGAAAAACTATTCGAGTATTCTACATCGACAATCTAATAATACTGTATATTGAAAATTATCCAGCTATTTTAAATTAAGTTATATATTATTATAATAGAAGATATCAATTTTTAGTTCTGAGTTAACATATGATTTAAAATATCATACCAATATTTTTTAGTAATCTTCTATATCCAGCGATTCTGTATTTTTTTTAGTATGGCTTGATTCTTGCTCATTACTTACAACCTGATCAAGAACTACTAATTTATTGTGGTTATCACTGATGGTTGTGCGTTTTTTTTGGCAATTCTCTAGATAACTATAAGTATCAGTAAAATTTATTCGAGACAACATTGTGGGAACGTAAAACGTGCCCTACCGCGCTGATTGGCTGTTGCGGCACCGCGGCTGATTGGCCGATTTTCAAAAAATGTTGTCCACCATCTTCCATCCGCCATTTTTTATATATAAAATTCGACAGCAGATTTATTATCAGTGACTCCGAAAATCCTTGAGTAAGGATTAGTTTTGGAAAATTCTGATTTTGTAAAAAACGTTCTCTAAAATTTTGTAGCCACCATTTTGAATACATCAAATCTGACAGCTGATTCACGATCAGTGACCCCAAAAACCGTTGAGTGAGGATTATTTTGAGAAAATTCCTATTCTCAAAAAATTTTGACTGCCATTTCGTATCCGCCATTTTAAGTACATAAAATCTGACAGCAGATTCACGTTCAGCGACCCCAAAAACACAAGAGTACACATTATGAATACAATCCTCTTATTTAAATAGTTTAATTGAAATTGTTCATTTAGTGTTATTAACACTTTTGCATTCAGAATGATGTTAAAAGTTATGTATCACATCTAATAATTTCGGGGGAAACGTTTTTATATTCTACAGCTCAAGATAAATTAAAAAAAAAAAAAAAATGTACGTGGTTACCTTCAAAAGTCAGATGAATAAAAGTTTATCCATTTTTTTCTACTTCGAACCACTGTGCGTCAGGTGGCAAAGTCAAATATGCTAAGACTATGTAACTTTAGATTCAGCTATTTAACCTAATACCCCTATACCATAAAACCGAAACCATAATAAAAAAACTCTAACCTGATGATCCAGAACGCTAAATTGCTTCGCATCCTAATTAATAACATTATTATTAATAACGAGAAAACTAATACCTGATAACCCAAAGCGCTGAGATTTCTCGCGCTCTAATTAAAAACATTATTATTAATAACTAGAAAAGTAATAGGAGTAAACGTACCAGTCGTTGACTCCTCCAGTGATTGACCCCCTTGAAGTTTTTCCAAAAAATAAGAGTCATTCACCCCAAAGA
The DNA here is from genome assembly GCA_030522625.1 of Copidosoma aretas. Classification (NCBI taxonomy): domain Eukaryota; kingdom Metazoa; phylum Arthropoda; class Insecta; order Hymenoptera; family Encyrtidae; genus Copidosoma; species Copidosoma aretas. The sequence continues at coordinate 8,104 of JAPYYV010004242.1, forward strand.
ATATTACTTGTAACGTTTTAGAAATATTTTAACTTTCAGCTTTTCGGAGTATCAAACATTTTTGTATTGCGGTGATTTGAATAAGAGTTATTGGAATCAAGAAAATGGTGTACGCAGAACGGCTTGAATATGACCGCGACTGCACAAGAGAGACCCGATAGTTTAAAGGCTTCGTAGAGGTCCATTACGGGTGTCATGATTGTATTTTGATGATTCAAATAAGTAAATATGTTTAAAAGTACGTGTCAAATATTTTTATCTTTAAATTTACGTATTTTTATTAAAAGTAGTCTTGCTCAATAACTGGATGCTCAAAAACGCACGAACCTAGTAATTGACACGATCAATAATCGGGTCAAAGCTGTCTTGACCGTTACCAAATTATGCACCCCCGAGCGTCTCTTTAATTGTCAAGGGGATTGTTTTGCTTTTTTCAGCGTCTTTAGTTCTAGAGTCGACTGCCTTTTTTTGAAAAGAGTACTAAGTTAAGTTGAAAACAGAGGGGTGTGTAAAATTTAAAAACAATTCATATTAATTCCAAGTATACAGGTTAGTATATAAGTTAGCTGGGAGAATTTCTATGATGCAGCTTGTTTTATTTATTTTGACGACTAAAAATAGTACCTACTCTGAATAATAGTATAAATTAGAGTTTTTATCAGAATCTCTTTCAAGCAATGAACGGGCTATGAAAGTAATTAACGATTAATAAAATTTTTGAACAGCAATAATGCGTATTAAGTACAGAAAGTTATGGAAGTGATTTTTTTAAAGATATTTATCGTTCTAAGATATTTAAGTATTCAGTTTCACTGAATCAAAGTATAGTCAAAGCTTCTAAGTATTTCATATTTCAGTACAGCTCGTAAGTCTTCTTCCTACCTCAAAAAATCATACGATTGATCATGTATTTAGATAATATCATGCGATCAATCATATAATTAATCATGTGATATGAAGATTATATGAATAATCGCATAATGTTTTACATGAAGTTATTAATTTATGACCGGGTTATTTTTTTATGTATGATTTGAAGATATTTTTATCCATTCACAGTGCACATTTCCAACTGCTTCATGATAAAATGTGATTTTTAAATGCAGTACAATGTGTTTTATTGACAACCCTGTAATTTCGAAATGAAAAATATCAGCGATCCTAGCTAAGCATTATTAACAATCTGATGTGTATCGAAGCTAACCTAAAAGCTTATGTGTTTTGAATAGATGAAGTGCAAGGCGTGTATACTTGCAAATAACATAGTAATTACTCTTAATTTCACTCACTTCACTGATCACCTCTTGAATTCCATGATAAAAAATATTAACATCCAAGATAAACCTTACCAACAATACAGTTTTTATCAGCACATCGGAGGGAGTCAATAACTGGCTGGCAGAGAGTCGATTACCGGGCCTGAGGGGGTTAATAACTGCGTTTTCAGAATTTTGCACACTGTTTTAAATATTTGTCAATTACTTTTAATACTTTCACTTAATGATGCATGAATTGTAATATCTGAGACTCTTAATAACTACTTAAAATCAAATTAATTGATGGATGAAGCATTTTCATGTCACAATACAGATTTAATATGGACGGGTGCGCTTAAGGGGTTAATAACTGATACGTTTACCCTACCTGACGATGCAGAGCGTTGACTTTTATCGCGAATATTAATCGAATTATTCTTATCATTAAAACAGCTATTACCTGATGACTAACAGTGCTGAATTTTCTCTCGTTTTAATTAATGACTGAAACTATTTATGAGATACTAGAGTCCGTCAACCAAGAGCACTCATTAGCTTCCCTTGATTAATTATAAATATATTACTCATATCATAATTAACGGATGCTGATGGCTGATTACTTTCTATTCTCATTCCGATTTCATAAATAATGCTCTTATTATAACAAATTTGTTTCTTACCAGATAACTTTGTACTATTACATGCAATACGTTTTAGTTTAGTATTAAAGACAAAGCCTATTTTTAATAACAAAGTCTCCTTTGATCAGATTGCTATGCATTCTAAACTTTTTCATTTCATGAGACTATAATAGAAAGGATATTGGAAGAGAATACTTATTTAAATAATTCTGCAAGCTTAAATACTTCCTTTTAAATTTAAAATTTATTTTATAATATTGCGGATTTTAACCTAACGCCTGTGCGCTTACGTTATTATCGTTCCTATTCACGATTAAAACTATACACCTGTATTGCAAGACTTACCATAGAATAAAAAGCGAGAGTTTTTGAAGCGAAATGCTTATGATGGGCCGTGAACAGCCTCGTGAGGGAAATCTGTATAAAAAAAACATTGTCACCTACCCTGTGGCCAAAGCCCTTTTCTCAATTCCCTCTTTTACACATTTCCTCCCGCTCCTTTGTCTACCGCTCCATCTCTCTCTTTTTTCTCTCTCGCAGTGCGCGCCGCTCTACTGTCTACCGCTCTGTCTCTCTCTCTCTTGCAGTGCGCGCCGCACGCTCCCTTCCTTTTACGCTGCTACTATACATATGCATTATAGATATGTATGTTTCTACGACTAAACCGAGGCGCTTACTCGAGCTTAAGAAAATATGGAGAAGATAGGAACTGAAAGAGAAAAGCCATAGCTGTGTCTATACTAGAGGCAAAGTGTATCTATGTATATGGATAATTCTCTCGTAACTTGCTCAGATGGCGTCCGAGGCTCGTACACCCGTGTACGAATGAAATCGAGATATGTGAAAGAGGTATTATACGTAAAATGTTGCAACTATTCTTTTACATGTAGTCTCAATCTGATTCATTACCTCCTTCAGGACGAAAATCATGAAATAAGAGCCGAAATGTCTGTTACGACCCATGTCCCAAGCTCATTTTCGCTCACAAACGCTCCACGGAAAAATAAAGCTGTTTTGCCGAATGCCCACATATACATTGTAAACTATAGGTATTGCGGATTACATTAATACCGCGTTCGCATCAATTATAATTCAATACGTACGAATTTCCACTGCAAACATTTTGTACCGAGATTTGCACTGAAAACGTCGTTTAAACACTAATCACTTAAAAACCCCTCTGTTTAGCCACGTACTGCCACCTCGTGGACATCGTTTCAAGTACAGATATACAGTAAACAAATAAACGCGCCAGCGCTGTCTAATGTTTTGATCTTTTGCAAAGCCAAGCGTTTGATTGTAGGTTAGCCGCGCATACAAAATTGTTGGTCCTTTACAAACGCAAATGAAACCACTACTAGGTGCAATTTATCAGGTTTGATAACTGTACGTTCTTATGCTATTTGATAGTGACGGATACACTATGATCGGAAAAGTCTGTACGTTTTGTCCACGAGCTATACGTGATCCTAAATGAGCCTAAATAAAAGCCGAAGTGAAGCCCAATCGATTTTAAAAAAGTGTGTTGAATTCTGTGCACCAGATCAAAAGTTATAGTGGTCTTAAGCAAAATGACGAATCTTCCCATAATGTCCACAAATTTGCATTATCATCTATGATTGATGCTTTCCTTTGAATTGCTGTAAATTTCGATTAAAGGCACTAAATTGAACAAATTTTTTTTTTAATTGATAGGGCTGGACTCCAGTTTTTGTTTAAGCCCGGTTATAACACTCCCAATTATACAAACGGTTTGTCCACACGCACTGGAAGTAGATATGTCTTTTTTTAAATTGACTAAAATTCACTAAAATGAATCGTCATATAACTTTTGACGAATAAACTTTTTAGTTAATTCATTTTGGGTATTACAGATGTTATTTACAATGGAAATTATACAAAAAGAAAATGATTATAACCAACTTTTTTTCAACAAATTCCGAAGCTTATCTGAGCAAGTTACGGGAGAATCATATATATATATATATATATATATATATATATAAAAATAAATAAAGACAGACTCGCATTACATTTTTATGGATGGACTACAAATACCTCGACGATAAGCTGAACGCACTTATAATTATTAATAGTCACTAATTAGTAATTATTGACTAAACGTAAATGATCACGATAATAGTTTTACGAAAATTGATTATAGAGCAAATAATAATAATAACAATAAACAGAATAACGGTATTCATAATTATACACCAAAAGTTTATAACTATAAGTATGGAAGCTGTGGAATGAATCTTATATATTGAAACCAAAAGTGTTATTTGGATCATACGGAGATAGATTATATATGATTCATTATAGAACTTGAGAAAATTCTGGAATTAGCGATAACACAAGCTTTTCTGCTGATGTATTCAAATACCTACCAGCAAAATACTGCTAGTGCAAGTTTCAAAGCTTGTCTTTGCTTTCTTTATGTTGTGTGCAGTAATCTGAAATATCGTTATCTGCAGATAAAAAAACTGCTGTGCTGTATGAACCAATTACATATCCTCTTATTGTCTGCTTATTTTTATAACTTTTTTTTTGCAATTTGATGCATCTTTGACACCTACAATAATAATTTTCTGTGTCGATAATTTGTTATAAAGATAAAAACAATTTTTTTTCACAATGTACAATAAATAGTTTTGACTTTAATTATTTGTTTTCCTTTCTGTTATTACGTTTGATTATATCATGTTATTTTTTTGAAGGATCTGGAGATTCATATTTTTGCTTATTTTTGAAATCATTTTAAATTAGTGGATAAATTAATTAATAATGAACATTGTAATAGGGCGAGTTGATTTGGTAATTTAGTTTTAGGTGCGCGGGTTTTAATTTATTAGAATTAAATATTGAGCTGAAGTGTACTTGTGCACTATCTATCATCTGTTTTATCAGCAGTATTACTGTTGGTCACGTTTGTTATTTTCTGTAGCAGTAGAACAAAGTTGTTTATTTTTAGACGTAGTATTAGAAAATTGTATTTAAACACATTTTTTGTGGCAGTCAAATATGGAGCTTACTTACCCTAAAATCTAATTAGTTTTATATGTTGTCAAAAGTATATGCTATTCAGGCAACCCTGTCTATTGATATCATTATCAAAAGTATAATACCTCTATGTAGTAAGTGTAAGATACGAAAAAATATTGCTAATCATATTTTGTATAAAAATAACATTGTTTGCGATGGGACTCATTAATTAATTCCATTTTAAATATAGTTTGCTAGACTACAACGTAATCATGGTCTGCACATGCCTGGTTTGTTTTCCAACATTTTCATGAGTCGTTTGATGTGTCCGATTCGTGTAATTAGGTGTGATTATACTATGATTGTTATCCCGAAACCCAATAGACTACTCTGCTTACATTCTGAATTACTAAATAAATTATTCATCAATAAACAGTTTAAGTGGGCGATTCTATTTGGTTGTTTGGTTTTAGGTGATTGGGTTTTATTTTATTTAAAATCCGTATTGAGCTGACTTGTACGGGTCTTTCAGTATCTGTTTCATCATCAATATCACTGACGGTGACGTTTTTTATTTCTTGCCTTAGTAGAGCAAGGTTGGTTATTTTTGACGTATAAGTAGAATATTGGTATTAAAACAAATGTTTTATTTAACACATATGGAGCTCACTCACCCTAAAATCTAATTGGTTTTTATCGTTGTCATAAGTACGTGCTATCCAGCAAACGTTGTCTTTTTACATCATGATCGAAATTCCACATACTCCAACAACTTCGGAACACTCCGGTAAACACAAAGAACAACACATTAACTGATCGGATAAATAAACTCGATGCAGATCTCCACACATAGAACGAGTTATTGCGACATTATTCAGAATTACTTCGCCAATCTTAGGTATTGGATAATATAAACAGTCGTTTAGATAGTTTGAATAAAAATCTTGGTAAAACCACCCAGACAGGCGAAAAAATTAGTCAGATGTTGGCTAATCATACCCCAGCAGGGGTTAATTTAGAACAGGTAAACGATCACTTACAACAAACAATCGCTGATAATAAATAAGAATTGGAAATCCTTAGAACGTGTGAGTTTAAAGTAGTACAAGGTCGGGGGATATTCCAAGTAAAAATGAATTTTCCTATCTTTAACGCTTCAGTCAGCGAGGAATCCATAAAATTTCTAAAAAATTTGAAAACATACATCGAAGTATATGGAATTAAACGTAAGGCGATCAAGAGTTTTGTTACAAGCGTTGAAAAGAACGGTGTATGATTGGTTGGAACATGTCGGGGAAAGAATTGGATCATTCAAATTCTTTGTACATATTATCTTGATAAAAACGAGGTAAACAACTTGAAAAGAATTATAGCTTCTCTTAAAAAAATGTATGTGAAAGTGCACAAATTATTTCAAAATAATTCCATGGCAGCGCAACCATTATTAAACAGAAAAAACGCTGTGTTCTGAAGAGAAAGCAAAATAGGCCATAAATCACAATGTTCACGGGTTTCCTGAAGAAGAGTAAACATGGAGGCGCATAAAACGAGAAGTTTTGGTTGAAATTACAACATAACCTTCATTTTTTATATTTTAAATATATCTCGATGAAATAAGAGTTGAAAAATTGCTTTAAAAATCATAGTCCGTTTAGGATATTGATATTAACTTGCACAGATAATTTAAAAATGATCGAAAGACCTTAAAAAACACAAAACAGTTACATCTTGAAAGGAAAACAAAATAGGCCAAAACTTACAATTTTTACGGGTTTGATAAAGGGGAAAGAATCATCGAGACGCATAAACAGAAAAAGATTGGTCTATTTAACAATTTCACCTTGATTTTTTCTATTCCGAATAGATCTTTATGAACAACAATTTTCACGCGTTTACTAAAGGAGAACGCAATATTGCGGTACGCAAATAGGGAGTAAGTTCATTTTGGTTACATGACCTTGTACTATGTTTTAACTTCTTTATTTGGACTAGGTACTTAATCTTCGCAATACAAATCATAATACTATTTCTTTTGCTACACTATTAAAAAATTTCAAGGACTAAAATAACACTAAGACTAAGACATATTTTAACGCCTTGTTTTATACTTTATTTTGATAACTAATTTTGTGTAACAAAGATGTTTAAAAATTATATTTTTGTTTGCTGCACTAATTATCACAAATATGGAAGAATTATATTCACTGAGAAACATGGTATATTCTATAAAGTTTCTCTTCCGTTGAGGATCCTAAGAGTCACGCGCTGGTTTTTTTTTAATTTGCGGAATAAAACACAATTAATGAAAAATGTAGTCAGCGGAATCAAAATTTTTATGATTTTATACGTAGATCACAATCTTTTTCAAGAAACTGTATATAAAGAATATTTAAAAGTAAGGCTTTAAAATAATCACCAAGAATTTGCTTTTGATTAATTAAAATGCGGATTTATTAAAATCTTTATAATACTAGAGGAGCTTCGATGGCTTAGCAGTTACCGTGCTAGCTGTCTAGTCTGGGGTACTCTGAGGGACCGGGGTTTGAATCCCGTCGAAAAAAATCGAGGTTTTTTCCTCGGTCATTTTCGATAAGAGGAGTACGCAGGATACTGAAAAACCAGTTGTGCGATTTTAAAGACGGTTAATGGATTTTTTTGATCGATGTCTGGACCTCCAGGGACTTCCTTTCGGGAAAAGCCAATACCTGGCCAGCTCGTTAGTAAAGTCACTGTCGATACGGTGAGGTGGATAGTTACTGGAGGAGATCCTTCCATTAATCTGACACCTTCCTGAGTGTGCTTGAGACGATCACTGCACTCTGTAAATAGTACCTAGTAGGGTAGATGGTTTAGTCGCCCAAGGGAAATTTTGCAGTAGGTGCCCGCACGAAAGACTCGCATACTCGGGGTGGGGAACCAGGTAAGTTTAGGAAAGAAGGGATAAATTGGGTAGGTAGGTTAGATTAGGGAAAAAGGTGGTTGCGTAAAAGCCCAGAAATAGGTATACGTGGAATACAAATACAAATACAAATACAAACACAAATACTTTATAATGTCACTATCAAGTGATTTTATTTTATAAATCGTATAATATATTAAATTGAAAGTAGGTATAGGTAGATATTAATTTAACTTATTATTACATATTGGGGGTTGGCGGGCGGAGCGCGCAAAGGGCTAAGCCCCACTAGTATCTATATATAAAGTTTGACCTCCTGCGTGCTTTGCGCGCGAACCCTTCGTTACCTGATTAAAAATTGCTATACAGCACCTTTGCAGTCCGTTTACGTTGCCCTGTGTGCGGGCCATCTACTATCCGTCAACCACCTGTCTTTAAGTCAGTGTACGGACCGTACCCGGCTGCAGTGCATCCTGCCACCCATGTACTGCCCATACACAGACAATAACCTGACTGCTCAAGTGGATCAGTACTCTAAAACGAGCAACAGAGCAGATGGGCACTGATGATGCGTAGAATAGTAGCGAAAAAAATGGAACAAGATCCATAATTGAAGATGACATTGGCTAGAAACTGCCAATCGGCCAAAATTTCAATTGTATGACGAGAAACAGTCAACTATCCAATTAGAACACACAAGTTAAAAGCCAGATATAAAAGATTAAAAAACGCCCGATCTCACAGTTTCGCACCTCTGCTCGTATTTAAGCGAAAACGCGTGACTCCCCGCAGGATTTAGAAGATGCGCCCATTCGAGGTTTCCCGTGTGCATTGTTGTATGAACTGTCGCTACTGAAAAGATAGACTCCTAGGAGCTAACTTAGAATAAGTATGGAGACTGATGACCATGTACTACCCGTTCCGGTACCCAAGAGGGTGGACTGCAAAGTAAATGATAAAAATTTATTCTATGGTACGACCATTGAATTGTCAACTGAAATTGTTTGATTACTATTTTTGATTTTGTATATATTTTCCTCCAAAATATTGTTTTTTCCCAATTTCGATCGGAATTTCATATAAGATGTTTGATAATTATGCCTATATTGTAGCTTTTGGCATGTTTAAAATTTTTGTAGAAATAGTAAAATGATGCACAACATTTCAGTGTAAAATGTAGAATTATAAAATAGGTTATATACACCGAGAGAAAAGTATAGGGAATACTGCATGTACTGTGGTTTACGACTATTGCAAGGTACCTTCACGTGCAGTAGTTGTACGCTGTACACGCAGTTGCAGCAAATAGGGGTTACGTGCTGTGATAAGTAGAAAAGAAATATATATATGGGGCATTCTTAGTGGACGTGAGACCCCCATCTCGCCAAAAATTGGTGAGTTGTCTGGAAACGTATGATGGGTCAAAATTTAGCTTGTG
>JAPYYV010004243.1:0-21770 GCA_030522625.1 Copidosoma aretas
GAGGATGTTTCAGGAAAACTATTCTGTTAGATGAGGCTCGTAAAGACTAACCGGAAAATCGTTTGCCAAATCTGCATGTAACGTATACACTTTCCAAATTATCGTTGATTGAAAATCAATGATTCTTTAAAAAAAAAAAAGTTGTCCAGCGTGGTCTTTACTCTTTACTGTATGAATTCATCAATTTTGAACTGACTATCACTTTGAAAGTACATTTTGGATAGAAATTCGAGATGAAACTTTTTTGTTCGTCTTGATGAGCATAATCTCGTCGTATAAGTATTCCTGAAACATTTTTGGACACCTTGTTTGTATAGGAGATCTCCAGTCTTTGGAAAATAAGTAACTTACAGTTATTTGTTTGTTTTTTTCTTTTTTCAATAACAGCACGACATGAATAGAGGAATTCACAGTGCTACCGATAAGATTCCAAGTGTCGATAACGTTATTCTTGAGCAATGTTTTTTTGAGTCGTCAACTAATTACCCAATTACAAATGCACATCGTGTTGAAATTTGAAGTGCGTCTTATCGCTTCACCGCTTCATGCTTGGGAAAAACGCATTTTACGATTCATAGCTATCTTCTACATTGAAAATTAATCGTATCTACTGAAAATATTTAACCGAAAAAGTTTTCTATTCTTTTTTGTTTCATGAGTTGCCGTGGATGTCGAATACAGTGAAAACATGAAAATTGACGCGGAAACAGAAAAATATCAAATAGCCTCGGTGAAACAAGGTACAACAGCAGACGAGAATAAGCGCGCTTGGAGGACAAGAAAAACAGCAGCACGGCTTCAACAACGGAAAAGCTTCCCCCCACCACTCCCTTAAGAAATCACTCAAGTTATTCGCAGTCGTCGCTGGCTCGGAGACCCGGGCTTTAGCTTGCGGGGGCGGTTTAGCGCGGCTGCGTCCCCTTCCTACGTTTTTTTACCAAAGTTCTGTCCAAACTCTCCGGATACGCACTTGGACATCCCCGAACCGAAACAGCCTCAAGAGAGAATGGGCGTTCAGAGTTTCAGCTGAGCGCATCTGCACCAACTCGACGAAGACCCAATGTAGAACAAGTGTAGGCCTATGTACAGAGCGGGAGAGGAAAATGTAAAAGCGTACGGAATCCCCGGGTGGGTGCCACTTTTAAAGGGGGGATGAAGGTGTGTAAAAGAGAGGCCGGGGAAAAATTTTTGAGCCAAGGGAGAAGATGACGGCGGGAAGAGAGGAGAAGGGAGGAATGGGAAAAGAAAACTAGGTTCAACCGAATACTGTGGTGTGTGCTTGTAGAAAATGTTTTAGTATATAAAGTAGGTAGCCCAATAATCGGTCATTCAAGATGGTTTGCTGATTAACGTACATATTAGACTAACAGTACAGCAAAGGCTTAAAAAGTAGGAGACCGATATCTACTGATCGATCTTGGCGGAGTCTTTTTCGTGTCCAGGATGGAAACATTTCTAACGTTTGTGGACACAAGTTGTCACCAAAACAATGAGAGTAGATTCTAAAAGACACGCGTTGTTCATCATTTGTGTTTGCGCGATGGATAAAAAAAAAAAGAGCGAAACGCCAAAAGTGACGTTCATCCATCCGAACGTAAACACGAATCTCGTCGAAAGCTCCAATCAGGGAAGAAAAAACTGAAGAAGCAAACACAAGAACCATCAGAACGAGCAGGAAAAAAAAAACTGGAGCACCCAGAGAGATCGATCGAAGGCAGAAGTCGGAAAATCATCTGAGAGCACGGTCCTGCTGTTTCGAAAATTCTCCACCCCCTTTCCCCGAGCTATCTCTAAAGCTTCTCCGGGTCCAGTAAGCGGTTCTCGGGAGGGCTGACATCCCCTCGAAGTGAGTAATCTTCAGCCGCTACTTGGCCGTCGGAGGGGCTGGAAGAGTCTCGAGCTCGAAAGGTGAGGATCGCGGAATGACTCTTGGCTCGCGTTCGCTCGTGAGAAAATCAATTAGCGGGCTATCGTCGGGCGGGGCTTATTGGGAATAGGTTTTTGCGTCGTTTGGCCTTTTTCTGGTTATTTATTTTTTTTCTCGTCGTTCGACTTTGGTTGTGGCGCCAGGTGTTGACGAACTTGCTCTCTTAGTTCCGATGAAGGGAAGTATTTGTAATTTGATATGTGTGCACGAGATATTTTTACTGCGGGATCAACAAAAATTGGTTAGTTTTTAAGTAACTATTTGGTATTTTTAATCAGTTACAATGAGGACTTTGAATAAGTAGTTTTACACCAATTTGAATTTCAAAAATATGAGAGATGAGTATTGAAATGTAATTCTAACGGAAGTTAATGTTACAAATTTTGGACATACAAATATTTCTTAAAGTCTTATATTGCTCTGACAGTGAAAATTCTTGCATATAAACCTTAATTTCAAACTAAAAAATTTATTTTTTTGAGATAAAATGCTAAATTTTCCATAAATTTCAGATGATGCTTTTTACCTAACAAATTTGAGGCAATGCTTTGTTTCCAATGAATTTCAGATATCATTTCCGTCTCCACGGATTTTAGATAACGTTTTTTTCTTGAAAAAATTTGAGATGGAGCTTTTTCTCCTAAATTTTTTCAAGTGGTATGTGTATACAGAAAAACACATGCTACGCGAGTTTTTATGGCGAACTGTGCGAAGTTTTCGAAACTCAAGAAGCATCTTCCGGAACTTTTTGTTCGAACCCAGAGACACTGCTGCCCATACAACCTTCCAAAGCTCAACAGCTTCCAGGAAATCAATCGGACGAACGTGTACACGCGTGAAAGCAACTTTTCCACTAAAGACACCATTCCCGCGTAGCTGCACGTACACACTCTCAGGAATTATACGGTGTAGCGCAGCAACATCACAACATCGGTGGTGGGCTAGTTGCGCGAGATATACTTCTTAAGTCGTCTAGAAATATTGAAGACTTTTGATAATTTCAAAGTCTTTAATAGTCCCTGCAAGATTTTCATAGTATTTAAAATGCTTTTTTAATGTCACTTTCAAAAACTTTGAAAGGTTTTGATATCATGAGAAATCTTTAACATTTCTAGATGTTTTTGAATTCATTAGAAGTCTTAAATGTTTTTGAATGGCCTTGACGTCTTTTAAATAACTTTCAAAACTTTTTAGAAACTTTTAAAGACTTCCAGAGACTTCGAAAAAATATCAGGACCTTCAATGCATTAAAGTCATTAAACGATTTCAAAGTCACTGGATGCCATCTGAAGTCTTCGAAATACTACGAAAGACACACACCACACGCGCGAGAACGTATAGTCAAAAGAAGAAGAAGCAGTTGATGAAGATACACAGATATACTCTGCTTGTACAACTGCCCGCGCCTCAGTCGTCCTAGCGAGTACCTAGTGTACCTATACTCGCCCGGTATTGAAATGGACGAGCGCAGCCGCGGATAAAAATCTTGCCACCGCCGTGAATCGACGTCTGGCGCGCCCAACGGCGGAGCGCATGATTTTTTCAGCCCAAGGAGCTTTGCTGCTGTCTGGCGTCTGCGTGGCCCGCTCGCCCATGCACTGTTTTATTCAGCGGGGTGGGCTTTTTTCCGAAAATTTGCGCGGCGCGGGTAGAGGGATTGAAATTATGGAGTTTGCGTGATGCATTGGAGTCACTGGTCGCCGTTTTAAAGGTATATATGTATGTTATTTTTAATTTTTCTGGTGAACATTGTATTTGTAAGTTTCGATGTACACAAGCGAACGTCAAAAACTTTAGAAGTCATTCAAAGTCTTTCAAAGACTCTAGGAGTGATCAAGTGACTCTGAAGGCACCCAATGACTTCAAAGTTATTTAAAGTCCCAAAAAAACTTTGAAGTCTTTAAAAGTCTCTGAAAGATTTTGAAAGTCTTTAAAATCTTTAAAAGACTTAGAAAGTTTCAGAAATACTTTGATTGTGTTTTGGGAAGTTTCCATCTTTAAATTCTCAATATCATTTATGCAACTTATTCTTTGTATTTAGATTGCTCCTTCAACCAATAAGGCGGAAAAATAGATAATGTCTCAGAACGCACGTATATATTGCGTTAGTCGTTTTTTCGCCCATGCTACGAAAGGCACTGTAAAAAACTTTGTATGGCTGTTGCAGGCTTTAATAAATTTGAATTACTTCTGAAATCTTTAAAGACTCCACATGACTATAATCTTTATAGATTATCGATGACTTCTGTTATTTTTAAAAATTCTAAAATACTTCTACAGCCTAGGCTCTGCAAGACTTTTTCAAACACGCGATTCAAGCATATTTTACTTCCGCCCCTGGTGCATATGCTATATCTGACCTATCTCAACTCAAAATAGCACTCTCACTTTCGTTCAGAGGCAGCAAAGTACTACTTTGAGTCCAGGTAGGTAAAAAAATACAAAATTTTACACCAAAGAGAAGGGGTCGCAGCAGGCGAGGGAAAAACGCTCGAAATCTCATTTTCGCGGAGAACGCTCGCCGGCAACGTACATGCTGCACGGCGCCTCTCGACTCGATATCGTAAATTTCGGCAAGGACCCCAGGAGAGCCGGGATCTCGCGCTTGGACGCTTTATCTCCCCCCGCGGCCTCCGTTGCTGTGAGAATTCCCCGGCGGCATCGCTGCTTCTCCACGGACGTATGGGCAGGGCAAAAATATATTTCCCAAAGTGAAGAAACTGTTTTCGCTGGGGACGCCTTGGATGACTGGGGGAGAGGGGTAAATGGCTGTTATGAAGGATAGCGAAATCAGGAAGACCGGCTGAAGAAGATATTTAAGAAAAGAAAATGGGGAATTAAGGTTGTCCGATTTTCAAACTCAGCGGGTTGATTTCGTCAAATCAAGATGTTAATATTCTTTGGAAGCTCTCGCTGATTTTACTGAATTTTTCGGCTGTATACGTGTACTTTAACGTAGATGAAGTCTAATGCTGGCTGTGAAAAGATGCTTTCAGCGGCATCGGTGAATTCGTGCCTGTATGCATTTCTCGTCTTTGGAGCAGAAACTAGACAAGAACCAAAAATGAAATGGACGGATAAGCTTGGTCCCTTCCTGGCTCTTGTTCCATGGAGTATGCTTTTTGTAATGCTCCATTCTCTACCTTCTATCCCTCTCTCTCTCTCCCTCTCTTTCTGATGAAAGTACTGTCCGTGCGTGTGGGAGTTCGCCGGGATGCTCATGAAAATGTAGAGGTCCTAAAATACGAGTTTTGCTCATTGTTCATTGAAAACGTTAGGATCGTTGTAATAACTTATTAATATCTATGTATATTGTCTTGCTACCCCCATAGTTTCATCGTATATTCAAAATTATCATGCTGTGAGACTTAAAAACTCAGGTTTGCAGAATGAATGTTGAAAACTTTGTACTTCACCCAAGTAATTTTTCACCTAAACACTTCAGATTGCAATGAATTACGTTACATGAAAAAAATGATCAAATATATTCATATATCAAATATAGTACCCAGAATGACAAACACCTATCATTACTTTCGACACTAAAACCCTACCTAATAATACCACTCACCCCAGCCTGGCTCTCTCGATTTCATTTCAAGCTGCTGGCGCCTCCTTCATCCCCGAAGTTTTTATCCTCCATCATTGCACATTTGCGCCTCCAGTCCTTTGTCAAGTTCCTGCCCAGTTCCTTTGTTTCCCCCCACTCTCTCTTTACTCATTCCCCCGACTAACCCAGTCCTCCTTTTAATTTCGAATTTTCCTCCCGCATAGTGCGCTATGGATGAAAGGGGCTTCCCCCCCCCCCCCCCAAGCCCATCTCACCTTTACGGGCGCTGTTCCTCCCACTTTTTAATTCTCGATCTTCCCTTGACTTCCACTATTTTTATGACTCCCCATCACTTTTTTCCCTCTCTTTCTCTCCATCCCACTTCTCTGACGACCAAACCAACGAGCCAATTCGACGAAAGCCAGCAGCACCGTGTTAAGAGACCTACACGTCACGAGCTGTTCTATTGACAACTGCGACCTGAATGAGCAGAATCCAGCAGTCGAAAGAGCGAGAACACTGCAGATAGCACTTCAGCATCGCACCTGCCGCTGTATTTTTAAACTCCGAGTGGCCGTGAGTGTATTGTTTTGGAAGTGCATCTGGGCGCCGGGCGCCGCTGTAATGTGTTATTCACTGAATGCTTGAAATCGGGATGAAAGTCGCTGTGTATTTTATGGAATTCACGCTGGATTGCTTGATGTAGAAGTTTTTTTAAGCGGTGAAATTTATTTTTTTTAGATCCTAGCGGGCTCCAAAGATTTTCCGCGCCTTTTGCTTTGGACTAAAGTATTCTTTTGATTCGAATGTGATTATTAAAACTACATACGAAATGGTGGATTTGCTGTGATTGGAGTAGCACTAAAGCACCTGGATAGGTCTAAAAATGTGTCTTAATTCTTTAGGAATAGCTTGGAGGTTGATAGAGAGACGAGTAATGCTCAAATAAATCTTCACAAAAATTTAATTAAACACAACTAACCAAACACATCTTATCGTAAGCTTGTATTATTCATATAAATTATGATTTAAAGTTCTCAAGCCCAATTCTTACAAGGATTAATAAGTTTGCTGTTTACACTTTTTTTTGCTGAGCAACAATTGACAGAATAATATCGGTTCTATTCATTTTTCAGTACGTCATCATTTTTCAACTAATCGCTACAACTTTGCAGAAGGTGAGGCACCCTGAAAAATAATATTTGTTTATATTTTTATAACAAACGCAAACTCGACAAGTACATATAGGGGGCTGATACAAGAAATCGGAAGCACCAGTTCTGATTGCCGGGAGCGCGTAAACGAGTGTTTGCCGGCGAGTTGGTGAGTGCGATGGCTTGTTACTCGTCCGTAGTCCGTACGGATGGAATCGAAGCCCCTGAAAATTCACAGGCTCAACTTGTAATGCGTTTGTTGCCGATTGTAGTAGGCATGTGGCTGAATTAGATACGAACCGGGGCGTGAGCTCTTTGTTAATTGTACACTACGGTAATCGGATCCTGCCGTTTGACAATTGTTGGGCTATTTATACAGACCGGTGAGTGGGCTTCGTTTAAATATTGGGAACTCGATTATTAACTTTGTGTACTTTTTTGGTTCTTTAATGATACGTGTTTTGAAGTTTCATTAATTAGATAGAGAAGGAGTCTCTGAGTGACTGAATACGTAAAACACACTAAAATTATCAAATTAAGAAGCACCTGAAGCATTAATTAGATTTATGTCTTTTTTTGTACTTATACTTTTTATTCAGTTAGTAAGCAAACTCTAAACAACGATAATTTTTAGGAGTATGTATAGTAAAATACTTAGTAATTAAAGCGGCCATCCTTTTAATTATAATCAGATTCAATCAGACAAGCATTCACTTCAAAGCAATGGTAAAGTCTTACAAAAGAGTAATCTTTTGGTTGCCTTGCTTATCTCTTCTGCAAGATCTTAACATTAAATAAACTCATTGGCACTGCTCGATTCTAGCGTGTGGCTTTTAGAAGTCATTCAAAGTCTATTAAAGGCGTTGTAAGGCTTTGAATGTCTTTGAAGACTTCAGAAGTAATTTAGAGTCTTCAAAGACTTCAGAAGTCATTGAAAATCATTAAAAACTTCGGAAGTCATCAAGTGTCTTCAGAGACTTCAGAATTTATTCAAAGTCTTTAAAGACTTATAGAGTGGGTCAAATTTT
Source organism: Copidosoma aretas (assembly GCA_030522625.1). Lineage (NCBI taxonomy): Eukaryota > Metazoa > Arthropoda > Insecta > Hymenoptera > Encyrtidae > Copidosoma > Copidosoma aretas. The sequence continues at coordinate 7,660 of JAPYYV010004243.1, forward strand.
TTCATAGACTGCAACAGCCATTTAAAGCCGTTTAAAGACTGTAGAAATCATCCATATATGTTAAAATACATCAAAAGCAATTCGTAGTCGTTTAAAGACTGTAGACGACAATAGAATCACTCTAAAGTCGTTTGAAGACTGTGGACGTCTTTCGGGGCATTTAAAGACTTTAAAAGTCATTCCAAATTATTAAAAACTTCATAAGTTATTGAGACTCTTCAGAAACTGCGGAAGTTATTCAAAATCTTTAGAGACTAGAAAAGCTATCCAGAGTCTTTGAATACTTTAAAAGTCATTCAAAGTCTGTTAATATTTCAGAATTCATTCAAAGCCTCGACAGACTTAAAAATGGTCAAAATTCATTATAATCAGCAATTTAAAGCCCTTTAAGGACTGCAGCCATCATTCGTAGTCGTTCAAATACAGCGAGTCAATTTGTAGTCTTTTAAAGGCTGTAAACGATATCAGAAGTTTTTGGAAGACATTTAAAAACTGTAGAAGTTATTTGGGGGCCTTTAAAGACTTCAGAAAGTGATCATTATTCTCTAAAGGCTTCAGAAGGTATTCTTAATATTTAAAAACTTCAGAAATCATTGAGACTCTTCAGAGACTTCAGAAGTTATTCAAAGAATAGAAAAGCTATCTAGAGTCTTTAAATACTTCAAAAGTCATTTCAAATCTTACAATATTTCAGAATTTTCCCTAACGACGCGAAAGTGGGTCAAAGTTCTTTACAGACTGTATCAGTCATTTAAAGTCCTTTAAAGACTGCAAAAATCATTCATAGTCGTTAAAATATAGCAAAGGCAATTCTCAGTCTTTCAAAAACTTTAGACGATAGCATAAGTTGTTCAAAGAGATTTTAAGTCTGTTAAAATCATTCAGTGCCTTTAAAGACTGCAGAATTGGACTAATGTCTTTAAATACTTCAGAAGTGATTCAGAGTCTTCATAGACTGCAGAAACAATTAAAAGTCGATTAAAGACAGTAGAAAGTCTTTCTTCGGCAGTGGAAGTCTTTTAGAATCATTAAAGATTTCAGAAGTCATTAGGAGTCTATAAAGACTATCATAGTCGTGTAGAATCTTTAAATACTTGAGAGGTCTATAATGCGCTCGAAGGACGTGGTTGTTTTATATTTGTGCCAAAGTTGTGAACGAAGTTTTTCTTGCCAAGGGGGCAAAGTGCTTAGAGTTGGCCCAAAGTGTGCCCAGAATCGCAAAAGCTTTGCTGAACTTTACACCCATAGTAAGAAATAATAGTTTTCTTACCTCGGGCATTTTTGCAACCCTGGTACGCCCTCGATAGGAAAAATAGGATTCGCCCCCCGTGTGCATCCGTCCAGGGTGGTCCCTGGGCCCGAGGGCGCTTGCGAAGCAACATTTGTGACGAAAACTACTATTTCGTTGCATTTCCCCAGGAGGGGCACTGGGCCTGAAGATGCCCAAGAAGCAGCGCCCGAGTGACCGTTGTCATCGCCATGGCCGAATGCGTATTAGTGATAAATAAAATTTTTCCTACCAAGCGCGCACCAGCCGTACACAAATTTCTGAGGGCGAAAAAATACTTTGAATGTGATTCAAAGTAACTGAAAGACAGCATAAAGAATTTAAAGTCATTAATATACTGCAGCAGCCATTTAAAGTCTTTACATACTTCAGAAGTCATTCAGAGTTTTTGAAGACTGCAGAAGTAATTCAGAGTCTTTAAAGACTGTGTAGAAGTAATTTAAAGTCTTTGAAAACTGCAGAAGTAATTCAGAGTCATTGACTACTAAGGAAATCATTTAAAATGATTTAAAGACAGCTGAATTAGTTCAAAGTCTTGCATGGGCCACAGAAGTCATTCAGAGTCTTTAAATACTTTAGAAGTAATTTAGAGTCTATGAAGATTTCAGAAGTCATTTAGAGTCTTTAAAAGACTTCGAAAGTGATTCAAAATTCGTTAAAGCCTGCAACAGCCATTCAAAGTCCTTTAAAAGTTGTGGAAGTTATTCAAATTAATGCAAAAATTACACAAGACATTTTGAGTCCATCAAGACTTTGAATAAATTCTGAATTATTTAAAGATTTTAATTAAGTTACAAAGTCTTTAAACACTTTAACAGCCTATAGAGTTGGTCAATGGTCCTAAATGACTTTGGAAGTCTGTTAAGACTTCCAATGACTCTAGCAGTCGTAAACAGACCAACTTCTGAAGTCTCTAAAAAATTTTAATGACATTAGATGGCTTGAAGTACTTCTGAAGCATTCAAATATTTTAAATACTTAAATGGTTCCTTAAGTCTTCAAGAGATTTTAAACGACTTCTAAAAATGATTTTGAGCAACTTCTGAAGTCTTTAAAGACTTTGGATGACATCTCAACTTTCTAAAAGGCTGTGAATGAGTTCCGAATGACTAGCACCTAAAGTTGGATTGATCCTTTAATCTTCAATGTTATCGTATCAAATATCCTCAACCACAGTCAATCAGACTCCACCCCTAACGCATGTTCTGCTGCACTCCCAATAACAAGCATTACACCAACGACAAGCTTGCTCAACATCACCCCGCACGAAAACAAAAGCCGAGATTTGCAAGGGCACTCTGCGAAAATGGAAGCTCTCTCTAGAAAATAAAAAGAAAAAAAGCAAGAATACCAAGAAGCTCTGGAAAACGAAGGGGGGGAAAACGAAGCCTTTCACCGCGGGACGTTTTTACGAGTTGCGCGCGCCGAGCAAACGATCACTCCTCGTCGTCGTCGTCTTTGGGAAAAAGACGAGACACGCCGCCTTTGTCCTCGTCGAGTCTGGCTCGTGCGTCTGGGGCCCCTATCCGCGAGCGCTAAACGCTACCCGGGCTCTAAATTAGTGATGCACATTCGTCCGTCTGCTTCTATGCTGGTGTTGCTTTTGATGACATAGAAGAGAGAGGGTAGCCTTTGCATATTTACAAGGTACAAGTGGGGACGCTCTGCGGGCACCGAAATGAGGCTCGGCGATTATTGTACGGTACTATGCATGCATGCGTCTGTGATTCCCGACAGTTTTCGAGAGACGGTAGCTGGGCGGTAGGGGTTGCAATAGTACGGGTTGAGATTGGTATACTAATGCTTTGTAGTGTTGTCTGTCGATGAGCTCCAGGGCTAGCCTAATGAGGGTTCAAGGGACAGTGTACGCGTGCATTGTTGCTAATCATTAAAAGTAAAAAATATTGTTTCTCTTCAGCAATTTGTAATTCTTTTCAGCATATTGGCTTAAACATATTACGATCAGGACTACCGCAAGACGAGACAGAACAAGATTTTTGAAGAATCTTGTCTTGGTTTGGAAGATTTTCAAAAATACGAGTCTCGTCATGTCTCATTTTATCTCAGTCTTACCGATTCGGAACATTTCGTTTTTAATCCCATAATAAAAATTTTTAAATCAAGACGAAATTTCAGCAAAGTCTGGACAAAGTAAATTTTATCTTGTCTTGTTCTTCGCCTTGCACGCATACTATGTAAACCTTGTCTTGATCTTATCTCAATTTTTCAAGACAAGATGAGACAAGGACAAGATGCTCTACAGACTTGGTAAAAAATAAAAAATCTGCCTCGATTTTTGCACTGAGCCTTACAATTAAAAGACAATCATGGATAACAGAGTTTCTCTTTAAGTAAATAAATACAATAACGAGCTAATGACAAACCATCGGTATATTTTGGACAAGGATCTACTAAGACATTTTCCTCGGAATTCTCACAAACCTGTTGTGAATAATGTCGACAACACCCATACCTATACCTCGCACATTGATTAGCTCCCACATTATCACGGTAATTCAGACCACGAAAGAAATGTGTGGCGGAAGAAAGTGGCAAAGAGAAAAAAAAAAAAAAACATAATTCGCGCTACTACGTACACGGCGCAACGATGGCCCTAACGCGATTTTCATGTTCAGAAGAGAAATACAAGAAGCGAGACCAAAAGAGCGAGGTGAAATAAGCCGCAGGGTAGCCGAGCGCCAGTAACGCGGAAGGTCTCGCCCCCGGAAGATCCGCCGTTTTCTCTTCATTTTCCCTCTCCGTCTTCCACCTTCGTGTGCACACGCCAAACCTTTTAGCCGGCTGTAACCGCGGAGGATTACAGGAGGCCCTTCGCTACGGGCTTCGAATTACTCTTTATTGATACAAGATGTTGTTGTTCGTTCGAAGAAGTGTAACACCTAGAAATAAATGTGCCGTAAAATTTGATATCCTTTCTTTATCTTGTTCCGATCGAAGCCAAAATTTATGTAGATTGTAGATTCCACCGCATTAAAGATCCTATTTTCACTCAAATCCAAGCAAACTGGAAGCGTATAAAGGTTTCGTCAAGGGGCTGCGCACTATCGAATTCAGTGACTACAGACTTTTAAAGTCTTTGGAAGATTGCAGAAATCATTCAAAGGCTTTTAAAGATTTCGATAGTCTTATTGAGACTTCGAAGTGTGCAGCGTCTTGCGTTTTCAGTTCACAATTTTCATATACTATCTTAAAATTGTAGTAGATAACATTGTTAAAGTTACTTAACGTAATTCCCGTAAGTCCCATCACATTGACATGCTTTTACTAAGCAAGTTTTTAAACAAATCGCTGTATTTACATCTGAACCCTTTCAGACTGGAAACATTTGATTACTAATGTCAGTCTTGTATCAGAATCACTTGTGCTACTATCTCAATGATCTTATACTGAACAAGAGCTAAAACGTGTTTGATCAAACAAACAAAGTTAATCAATAAATGAAATATTGCAGGCTTTTATAAAAAAAAAATTATCTCCTCAAATAATTACCAATGGAATGGAAAAATAAAAAATTTTATAAGACTTCTGTAGCAGAGAAGTTATTGCGCCAATCACCTCTTCCGTCTTATCCCGATCTGCCGAACTATTCGTTAAAACATTTCCCTGACCTCTCCTTGTACGAAAATTGAATTTTTCAACGCAAGTGTCTTACAGCAATAAGAGAAAAAGAGACTGTACTATATCTAGCTGCCACAAAGCTAGGAATAATTGAGTGAGAACCCATCCCTACGTATGAGCAGACAAGAGAGGCAACTACGGATATTCGATCTACTCGCGTGTATATCTGTATACAAGAAGAACCGGACGTCTCTGTACCGACCTAACGAGATTTGGATATCGAGAACGGCATACAGACGAGCCGTAATCGCGTCGGGCCAAGGTGTACGGACGGCGCAAAAGGAGGACGGGAGATGCAGAAAGGGGGATGGAGAAAAAGGTAATCGAAGTCAGGATGCCGGATGAATGATGTGCTCGGGGTATCGTCGGGAGGGAAGAACACCGCCCGCATTCGTCCCAGACCCAGCTGATCGTCCTCGAGGGCTGCTTCAAGAATCTCGCTCTCACCCGTGAAGGCTTTTAATAAATCCTGATTTACAACTGTCGTGGATTTTCGCTCGCGAAGAAGCAGGAGGAAGGAAGATGGGATTTTTTTTTTTTCATTTCGAAGGACGGCGTTGCGCAGTTTGGTCGTTCACGAAAGGATCGCACGGCTATGATGCGATTCTAGGTCTGTTTCTGCAAAGTCGAACACGAAATTTGAGTTTTTATGCTCGATTTGTATGGCGCAGCGCGGTATAACCTCCAAAAATGTCGTGAAAGATTTTTTGATTACTCATTGCAGTTTTATCGAAAAATCTTTGTGATTTCCACGAGTGTTCCTTCTCGGAGAGTAAAAGAACGTCAATGTTATAAGTCAGGGTGTCGTATTCGATCATCGTCAGAATATATTCTGATCAGTTTTCCACTTGCATGAATTTTTCATCAAATTTTCTCCACTAATAACTCAACCGAGTAATCCTCCTCGGAAACCCTCAACGGCCAATTAATCTCGACCACACTGTCGGGGAATGCGCTTCCAAGAAAGCGATTAAATATAAAAAGCCAGGCGACGACGGGAGAAGACCAAATGACCCCGCGGGCCGTGACTCATAGCCCCGATCCCCCGGGCACTCAACTTTCCTCCGTTGCATCGCCCCTCGAGGAATTAAGTCCTTCCGCGCCCGTGGCGAGCAGACACGCGACTGCGAATGTAAATGCGGGGGAGCGGCTACTTTTTTCGACCTCCACGTCGTGTCGGGCTTTATTTTTGCTCTGCGGCTACGGTGTAAGGTGCACTCGGTACATAATAAATCGAAAAGTTTCACAATCGCGAAGTTGCACTCGCCGCTGGGAGCTTCTGCTCTGGGGCTTTTATAAATGCATAACAAACCATAACTGCTTCGGTAGGACACTCTTTGCACCCAGTCGGATGTCAGTACTCCGGGGAGGCGTGGGCTTTTTACGTAGTTTGGTTTGATGATGGAGGGAGCATCGGAATCGGAATATGTACGTTTCTTCTTTTTAAATTAGAAACTTAATAATCTTGTACGTTTCGATTTTGGTGTATTCTTTTTCAAACGCTTTTAATCAACTTGCTTTGGTGGTGGAATGCAGTTACCTCAAATTAAGCTGCTAAAATTAGTTTACGATAAAAATGCTTATTATGAATGACAATGCTACGTAGTGCAAATGTATGTACATCACTATCTTTCTTTTTATATTGAGCACATTCGAATTAAAAAAGAATATAATTTGATTACAGATCAGGTTAGATCATTTTTATTTTTCCGCTTGTCAGTGGAGCGTCTTACCACACTGGACTGTTTCTACTTCGTGTCGCAGACGATGAACTTTTCGGTTTAAAAGAATGAATATAAAAGAAAATTTGAAAGTAGCAAAACTTTTTTATAAAATGTAAGGTATATAATAATTTATTGTATAATCATGATTACTAATCATCATCAAATATGAAATAAATAATTATTTCAAACTTTACAGTTAAGTAATATTCAGAGCGTTACCTCATAATTTTTCAATATTTTTTATTATTCATGCAGACATACCAAGATCGATCCTCAGCTCGTCACTAATTAAACACGTCCATCAACTTATTGTCATCAATGTTTAAATTCAACACAATGATTCCGAAGTTATGTGGAATATTTTTAAAGTACTTATTCGTCAATGAAAAGTTTCCTGAGAAGCACTCCTTAAGAGCGATGCAAATAAAAGAAAATTATCGTTTTTTTTTTGCCCCGTATTTATAGACAGTCAGCCAGAAAAAAAGTAATCAAACGAAAAGCAGGAAAGAATAGCAAGTGGTTGCAAAGAATGAAAAAAATGCAATGCACCGTGGTAGCTTGTTCATGAGCAATTAGGCAACTGAGCTCGTGAATTTTTAACTATCTCATCGCTCGTTAGTATCCAGCGCATTGTCGTCACGCCATCGCCGTTAGGTGCATTAGTTCTGCTAACCCAGTCATTTTTCATCCTTCCACGTATATATATATATTTATAGAAAGAGTTGAAAAAAAAGGTTGTACGGTAAAACTTCACAATGAAGAAAAAAACAAAGTTAAAAAAACCGAGCGCTAGCAGCGAATTAGAGTCCCTTTCAACGGTAAAGTGGAGGAGAAAGAAGAGAGTGAGAAAAGGGGAAAATGTAAAGTTGCGCGAACCCGAAGAAGAAAAGGGGACAGAAAAAGCTCGACACTCCCTGTACAATGCGACAGATGGTACGCCCGAGGCACTTCATATCTGTCATCAGTGTATTTTTCAAAGTAAACAAAAAACACCAGTGAGCCATTGAAGCCTCATTAGTGATTCATCGTTTCGATAAAATATTTGTCATCACAAGAATCAAAAGTATAAAAGTATATGGTGCCAAAGTAACTAACTAAATTGAATATTGAAAAAAAAAAAAAAAAAAAAAAAAAACGATAAATTCGTTTGTACATTCATCACAAATTAACGCAAAAGAGAGAGAAGAAATGGGTTTGCAGATTGAATACAAAAAAAGGAGACGGAGTACACGAGATAAGCCCGTAAAGTACAATCAGTCACGTGACCTGCCAAGAAAAGTTTCTTACGCGCGAGTACACTGGACGACAGTATCGACAAGCCAACTTGGGGGTGAGGCTGTTCCTGGAGAAGCTTTGCAGCAGCAGGGAGTATTGGTTTTGTACGTTTTATCCCAAATCTGGCAACTAACGATAATGGATTTCCCAGTAAGAAAAGGGGAATATGGAGTTTTTGCTCTTTTTTGTATGCTCGTCGAATACGGTGCACCCTTCAATAAATATGTCAATGAAATGTCGACAGATTTTTCTCACGAACACGTTAGCCATGTATTTTTAGTGTACAGCTAAGTATTATCATCAAAAGGTTTACTGTAATATAAAAAAGAGGAATCAAAATGTAGGAAAATATGTGTGTTGAAAATTATTTGTAAATGATTATCACCATTGGTTTTAACTAAGCATCACTTATACAACGGTCACTGCGAAAAGTGATAATGTAATGAAATTATAAAGTAATCATGCTCTTATGCAAAGAAAACAAATCTGATATCGATCGTACATTCTAACACTTTTACAAAAAAGTTAAAACGATATTATATAGATCATACTAGAAAAACTGTCTTAAAAAACTTGAAATAGAAAATGTCATCGTTGAAGAATTTTTTTATAAATGTGCCAAAGGATTCGCTAGGGATTTCTTACATAGATTCAGCAAAATCTTGAATCCTTGCAACAGCGCAACAGTATCGATCCAGCGTAAGTCTTCGAGTTTCTGTAGTTGAATATTACGTCTGCATTAAAATGAACGGACAGAAAATTTCCCTGCCATACCGTTCCACTAATGCACTCGGATAGTTTCCCAATAAAAAACTCAACCTCGCAGGACATAAAACATTAACGCTCTCTAAAAGCCCGGACTAGACCGATATCAAAGTCCCGCGTTCGTCTCCTTACTTATGCACGAGCCCGAACCGCAAATTTCCCGCCCATCCACTTGGCCAATTTCATCTCTTCCCTCGCTCCATGCAACCGCTCGCATCCTTTCACGTTCGATGACCGATTACCGGCTAGAGGGAGGCACACAGGCCGAGCCAGGAAATGCAGTTTCGCTGTTTCCGATTCGAGATAGACGACGCGAAATAGACATTGGGCGAGAGACACGTGTGGGGCAAGGGAGGTATCGGGAGGACCGTGGCCGGTTTCGGTGTGTGTATTTTTTTAAAGTTTTTCGGATCACTCCAAAATTGGTAGTGGCCCGTTGAATCGGCAGAAGCTGCGGCCTGGTTTTTTTTTTTTTTTTTTTTTTTTTTTTTTTTTTTTTTTTTTTTTTTTTTTTTTTTTTTTTTTTTTCATTTTTTTTTTTTTGTTTTTTTTGATTTTTCTTTGTCTTTTTATTTTTTCTTTTTTTTTTTAAGAGTTATGTTGTTATGTGTAGAAAAAAATATTGATACAGTACTTACGAAATCTGGGAATGAGGTGACCAACTCACCTGAAACATAAAAAATAAATCATTAGAAAGGAATTGCATTAAGAATACTTAAAAAAGGATCAAACAAGGACGATAGTTTGGTTACCATTAAATTAGAGGGACATGAGATAAGAGACAAAAACATCATCAAACTATACAATTTGTCTTCAAGATCTCATGAAAACCAAGGTCAGAAAATATTTAATTTATTAATTTAGCGACCAGAGTTAAAATTTCATGGTCAATTGATTCGTGTTCTATTCAACGAGTAAATTCAGTCAACGATTGACGAAACTCCCGATCAAAACCCGTCCTCATCAGAGCTTGACTGTTCACTGCACAGCATCATTTCGCCCGACGGTCTGCTCCGACGCCAACTGTATTCTACTATTTAAACGCGACATTCTTCGCAGTGTATTTCCCAGAGACAGCGCGACACACCCCAAACGGCAGCCGAAAACCCGCGTCGAACAAAAATCCTCGAACTCAATACCGGTCGCGGTCAAGTGCAGAACCCAGACGCGGGCAACGAGCGTGATCGCCATCACCGGTGCTCGGCCTCGCGCATTGCAAACGGCCCGCGACGATTGCCGATCCGGACCGATCTTGCTCGCACGAAGGACGCACCGCGCACAATAGGCTCCCCCGTCCGCGGTCGAGTCGTCTGAGCAGTAATCTTCCCGGCCCCCCCTCCCCCCCCCCCCCCCCCCCCCCCCCCCCCCCCCCCCCCCCCCCGCCCCCCCGCGGGTCCTGCGATCAACCGTCCGGACAGTATGGAAACAACGGCCGGAGGAGTCCTGCTCGGCCGTAGCTCTGCGCGCGACTGTGGACGCAGCGTGCGTATAGGAAAGCAGCTCTGCGAAGCACATAAGCAAGGACAGAGGGCGGCTTTCGTGCGCGAGCTTGATGGTGATAATGTCTCGCGAGTCGGAGCGGGCGGACGCGCGATACAGAAGCCGGGCCCGCGCGGGGCCAAGCTGGATGCATAATCGGGGATTCGCGGCGCGCCTCTGTCGGAGACTGCAGTGTGTACACTGGCTTCGGCGCGCGCGGGCATGCCGTTGCGCGTGCAGGGATGTCTAATAGATGTGCGCACTTTTTCAATCGTACAGAGCAATAAGCAGAACCGAGCGCGACGCTGATTCGGAGAGAGACTGCGGATCACGCGCGTGTCCGAACGTTCCCGAGCGCACAAAGTTTAGAAACTATACGCGTCTTGATTTTTCATTTGACTTTCTCCACGCGCTCTGCATGTACAACTGATACGCTCCGAACAAAGGTTTATGGATCATTCGAGTCTACTTTTGCGGATGTTTCGGCTATTTCGCCCTGGCTTTCCGAGACTATTTTTACCGCGTCAATGCATACTTCCGTATTATAGGAAACGTTGCGCAAAGAAAAAGTTACACGAGCGGCTGGACCACTAATTATCCTCGGGGACCTGTTTGAACAGCGGATTCACCAGCAAAAGCTTTTTGGAATAATTTAAACACATAACTGCTCTCTAGATTTGAAAGCACTGACTCATACAACTCTACAACAACGATTAGTGAGAATATCCAGCTGGAAATAAACGAAAGACTCACAGTTCCAAACAGAAAGGCTTTGTTTGATAAATGAAAAATATAAAAAATATTTCGCCAAAAAAGTATCATTTTGTATGTTGATTAATATGACAACTAACTCGTGTGATTATGATGCTCCAAAGATAATGTGTTTTATCACACAATCATGAATATAGCACGTAAGGGATCACCTAGATACAATTGGACTAATTATAACTCTGAGATAGTGGTCTTACGCGATTTCTAATTTAAAAAGTGATTGTAGCTGACCCAAACAGGGTTTATCTTCATAACCGTCTTTTTGTCTTTGAAAAAGTATAGCAATTTTTCGAAACTCATAAGCCCAACTTTGCAAATCGAGAATTATTCTTATTTTGTTAGTCAAAATCGACACTATTCGCTTTATTTTGGCTATTTTTGTTGTATTCAGAAAAACATTTCCATCCATTTCACGTGTTCGAAGGTATACAAATAACGGAAAACTTTACACCGACTTCATGATTTAATAAACGTTTGAGCCGCTCGATCCAAGAGACAGCTCAATCGAATCAACTGAGCTTCAAATACAAACTCCAATGAATACTACTGTACCTACCAACGTTAACAGGATATGATTTAAAATCCAATATCAGAACAATGTTCCATTAATTACGTAAGCCATAAACAATAATGCTACTGAAAATCGAGTGAAACAATCCCAAAATTATGTTTCATCTCAATCAACACCAACGAACGAAATACCAGAGCTCCATCCGATCAGTTCTCGAAATTCCAAGAGATCGAGTCTGAAGTACAATAGTACGAAGCACGTATGCACACAGATTCCGCGAAATTCAGCAGTTCATAACACTCTTTATTACGCACTTCTTGTTCCACCTAAATACTTACACATCAGCTGCGTGGAAGGAGATAGAAAAGAAAATACCCCACGCATACACTGTGGTACACAACCAGCGTAGTGCACTGCGCGCTAATACCCTTTTCCACTGCCGCGAGGCTCAGCTAAGGGTATAGGAAGACGCCGCGTTCGTATTGTTACTACCCGCGTAATAAGTTTGGATTAGAGGCTTCTTTATTCATACTTTGGAATTTATAGATCCATACTTCTGGGCTGCGGGTGTACAGGTTTCCCGCGGTGGGTAAGAGTTAATGGGGAGGAGGATTAATGCCACGCCTTACTTTCTGCTTTGAGTATTATCTGTGAGGCTGCAGCGGAAAAGTCGGTAGAGGTGGTTTTGAAGTTATGTATTCATACATATATATGTTTCATGTAGATTGACTTTGTGAATCAAGTGTGATTGCGGCTAACTTTTCAATAATGTTAACTAGGTTTTAACTTGGTATACTATTGGCATGCGATCTCATTATTGAAAATTCACCCGTTTTTCAATCATAGTATTTGTAGAACGCCGTATTGAAACAATGCCTCGAAATTTGAGAAATTGCTACTACAATATTCGTGAATAAAATTGTATCTCGATTGTTTAAGGAGGCTCCTATCCCAGAGTCACCTTCAGAAGTTATTTTTACTTGGAAATTTTTAACTAATTCGATTTTAATTCTGTCAAATCATACAGAGCTATTATATTAATCCCCAAATTAATGATAAAAAAATGTGTGTTTTGCAACACTAGCCTTATAAAAGTCTGCATATAAACGAATGTAGTACAAAGAGTGCCGTAAAGCTTTTGTATAGAAATTATAGTTCAAATTCTTCGGTTACATAACCCTAACAAATGCTTTCACAGTAAAAAGTACTGCAATTTTTTTCCATGTAATGAAAAAAAAAAAAAAAAAATTGCATGTCATCAACAGAGTCAGAACGCCCCGTCACGGAAATTTCCGTGAATTACCTTCCGCTTCTGTTGATCTTAGCTTTTAAGAAAAGTACATCTGCTCGAGAGCGCCCCCTTGCCATCTCCCCCATAATCGACGAAAATTTCTCCTGCAAAGTTCCGCAGCGGAAAAATGCATGTCGTGCACGTAGACGAGCAGCAGCAGCAGCAGCAGCTACGGCAAATGGAATTACTTCTCCGCTTGACAATGACGGAGCAGGAGCGGCCGTTATGGAATAAGAAGCACGAGGACGAGACGGCAGTATAATTTACAGTGCCCATTAAGAAAAAGAGACATTAGACGCTAACTGCACCTGAAACATATATTTTTAATGTCCGATTCGAAAACAGCTGAGCGCGTAACAACACTTTTTTTAATTATTCGGCACAACGCTTTCTCAAACCCTGTATCTGCTTTTTGCTTTCAAAAGTATTGAAAACAATATTCCCATACCTATCCAATCAGTTGAACGGAAACGCTAAATTTAGCAATCATCGGTTGTTTTTAAATCCCATCTCAAACAGGAGAATGTCGCGCGAAGCCTTCTTTCTTATTCGTTCCGCGATCGGTTGACAATGATCCCGTGATTTCCGGAGCGGGTGAATTCAAAAGTGGGATTTTGAAAAATTCAAAAAGTGAGCTAAATCCGCACGGGCGGCATTAAAAATCTGTTCTTGAGAAGGCTGGTCAAACCCGATTTGCTTTCACATCGTGAAAAATGGAAGCGAAGACCAGCGCATCCGCACCATCGATCACGAATCCCCTCTTCTCCGCGCGCGAAGAGAAGCGCAGGAAAGGACGAGATGACACAGCAGCATCGGCAACAGCGCGCGAGGGCGCGCGCGCAACATAATTCACTCCCCCCCCCGGCATCCTCCTCAGCACCTTTCGTCGGCCTGCGTGCGCCAGCCGTGTACGCAGCGTCCGACTCGGCCCCAACGTGCGCGCGCTCGTTGTAAAACGATTACGCGCGGGTGTCTCCGGCAAACGAGCCCGGGGAAAGGGCCGAGTCCCCCCCGCCCCGGCGGGCGGTATCAAATTTCGTTGCCGCGGCACGCCTTCCGCGTCGTTGACGCCTCCCCTGGCCCGCCGGCTACTCCGGGCGCGCGCTGAGTTAAGTACGCCCGCCGGACTATTTTTCACGCGCCGGGGTCGCCGGGCCGTGCCCCCCCCCCCCCCCCCCCCCCCCCCCACCCCGCGGGGGGGGCGCGGGGGGGGGGGGGCGGGGGGGGGGGCGGGGGGGGGGGGGAGTGACTTATGTTGCGCGCGCGCCCTCGCGCGCTGTTGCCGATGCTGCTGTGTCGTCTCGTCCTTGCCTGCGCTTCTCTTCGCGCGCGGAGAAGAGGGGATTCGTGATCGATGGTGCGGATGCG
>JAPYYV010004244.1:0-27168 GCA_030522625.1 Copidosoma aretas
AAAAAAAAACACAAACAATATTGTATAAAAAAAAGATATTAGATTTAAAGGGGGGGGGGCGGGGAGGCGAATGGCGTCAAGGAGACTCCATACCTAAAAAAAATGTAACTTGCCGCCCCTGCTTGGAGGCATATAAGATCGGCCCAGAATCCAGCAGACTGTGCGATTCGGAGATTCACGACGTCACAACTCTTGGCTTCTGATCTCTGGTAGAATGGTCCAGTATGGCCTACAGCACCTGAATCTGCTTGGCCACGCACTCGAGTTGACGAGCAAGTAGTTCATGCTCTGCTTGCTGAAGATTTGACGGATGGCCATAAGCCTTGTGAGCCTATCGAATTACTTTGCTTACCTTTACTTGAGAGAACATCAAGTTTTCTAAAGATTTTAAGAATTCTCTCTTATATCAAGCGTTGGCAGTTCAATGCCAAGCTTCCTTCTGGCCATAGAAATCACAGGCCACCAACAGTAGAGGAGCTCAATGCTGCCAGGATTTTTTGTTTCAGAGCAGTTCAAATTTGCCATTTTTCTAAGGATAGACGCTCTTTGCTCGCAGGCAAGAATCTGGGCAAACAGAGTGCTTTGATACGCCTAAACCCTTTCGTCTGCGATCGAGGTTTGATCCGAGTTAGAGGTCGTCTTGAGCATTCCACTCTAACTTATGGAGAGAAGCATTCGATCATTCTACCTGAAGGTTGTCTGTTGACCAAGAGACTTGTTCAGGAAACTCATCGCCTGAATATCCACGGAGTACCTCCATTGATGTTCTCTGTCCTCAACTCGGCGTTCTGGATCACTCGCTGCACGAGAGTCATCACGGCAGTGTTCCAACAGTGTGCTCCCTGTGCACGACACAACTCCAAGAGCACGACTCAGCAGATGGGGCAACTTCCTGCGTATCGTCTCAACCCAACACGACCCTTCACAGTGACCGGCTTGGACTACGCTGGGCCTCTGCCAACACTCTTCTCTAAAGACCGTTGTGCGAAAACTACTAAAGGCTACGTACCAATATTCATATGTATGGTAGTCAAGGCCATACACATCAAGGTGGTCTCGGATTTGACAGCTAACGCTTTTTTGGCAGCCTTTAGCCGCTTTTGCGCACGCAGAGGTACTTGTTCTACCTTAATTTTAGATAACGCTTCAACGTTCAAGGGAGCCGCCTCAGAAATCAGCAAGCTGTTTCGAGAGTCCTCTTCGTTCGTTGAGGGTATCAACGGCCAACTTGCGATGAGAGGGACTAAGTGGACGTTCATACTACCTCGGGCACCGAATTTTGGTGGCATCTGGGAGTCTGCCGTGCAGTCCTTCAAACACAACTTTAAAAGGGTGGTTGGCAACTCGAACTTCACGTTTAAGGAGTTGTCGACTTTGTGTGCGAAAATCAAAGCATGCCTGAATTCACGCCCTCTTTGTCCCCTCAGCGCTGACATTTCTTCAATGGGGGCGCTCACTCAAACACACTTCCTAGTGGGCTCATCTTTGTTGGCCTACCCCGAGCCCTTCTCTGAAACCTCTTCTTCAATTAGCAGGGTCAGTCGCTGGAGACTGCTAACCAGTCTACAAAACTCCTTTTGGGCCAGATGGAGAAAGGAGGTGCTGCACTACATGCGGGTTCGAAACAAGTGGCTGAAGCCTTAACCAAATTTGCTACTTGGCGATATGGTGCTAATGAAGGAAGACAATGTACCACCTGGTTGTTGGCCGTTAGAGAAAGTCACTGAGACTTATCCTGGACATGACAGCCTGGTCCGTGTGACCTCGGTTCAAACAGCTTCCTGAACATTTAAACGGCCAGTGGTCAAGTTGGTGAAATTACCCACATAATTGGAACTACAGAGCTGCTATCAAGAGCAGTCTCGAGATCAATACAGTGACTAAGTGCAGTGAGAGTAAATATAACTGTCAATGACTTTAAGTAAAGTTTTGATCATTTGTTTTTATAAAGCTAGTTTGTTTATGTTTGCTTCATTTAATCTCTTTTCTTTGACGCCAGCTGCGTCAAGGCGGGCGGCTATGGTCATTTTAGACTTAATTTGTAACGCCAAGCTGACGGCGAGCCCAAGCAGTATTATTATCTTTCTCCGACCGTGGAGCGGCGGTGGGGAGCTCCTGTGTGTGTTGGAAATTTAATACTCCTCTTAAAATAGTTTTTCTACGCTGCCCAAGCCCAACTGCTCGCACAAATACACATACGAGTAGAATCTCCCTGCCCCGGTTCCACGAGTGCTCGTGCTTCTCAACGCGGCGAGGTCTCACGCTCGCTCTCTCGCCTTTTGACCGGCCTAGCGACAACGCCTCTGTTACGAGCTTCAGCTGTTAGCTAGCTTAAGAGCCACATCGTGTTATTCAATGCACGCTATCTCTCTACTTTTTCTGCTTAGGACGTTGTTCTTCTCGTCTTCGGCTTGGTGAGCCTGTTTTCGTTCTATTAAAAATGAGTTTTTCTCTTTGTGCAAAAATCAACGATTCACTGCTTGTGAACTCACATTTTGTAGATAATCAGTCAACTTAAGCTGTCAAAGTTAAAGCAGTCCAAACAGTATTTCTGTTGTGTAAAGGTGTTTGATTTTTGAATTATTTAAAATTATAGTTATTTGTTGAATTTAAGATAAATCTTACGACTTCTCATTTCCTTAGTGCATTCGCCTTGCAATCGATTGTAATCTCTTCACAATATGCATACAACCGTAATCCTGCTGACGCTTCTTACTCAAGACTTTTCTCAATAAGTCTCGAGCGAGCCAAGCAGTGCAAAATACAGAAGGTCAAAAAAAGGTTTTTATCAATTTTATGATCAATAATTGTATTGAGCAAGTAGCAATCTGCATAATTTTTTGGGCAAAAAATTAGTTTTTTATAAGATATATCAATTCCAAGTTATGCATTCAGTGCCCTTATCCCCCTCCCCCTTTACAGCCCTCTTCATAAAATGAGGAAATAAAGCAAGAAGCTTTTATTCCCTGTAATTTTACCCCAGATTGTTCTGGTTCTCAGAGGCCATCATACTTAGGCATACCCCTTTGTCCCCCGTGCCATTTCACATATCCGAATCTTTCCAAAAACAGACAACTAAGCCCCCCTGAAACCTCTCGACACAGCCCATCACATATTAAAATACAACAAAATTCTTAAAAAAGCAAGCTAAGCGCCGTCTTACACTCCCACAGCCCTCTCACATATCTAATTTTTTTTGAATCTTCAGAATTTGGACTGGATTTTGCTACAATCTAATCATGTAAAGCTTATTTACAACTTCTACAAAATAAGGTAGTATAATTATTTAGTTATTTTACTTTGGATTTTTTATACTCCCTTTCACATGCAGAGAGTCTAGAAATTTTTTACAGTACCTTTGAGATATTACTACGGCACGCTAAATTAATTTTGTCAAATTATGCAGAAGTTGATAAGAATATGATTATGAAAGGATAATTTAATTATGAAATTAGATTTTTCTAAGAGAAAAAAAATTTAATAATTGTAAAATTAAATATGTGAACTGTTGTCCTCTCAGATCAATTATACGTACTTTAATACGACTGGAACCCCCTATCAATGTATATGAAATCATAAATTTATTTTTGTTTTATAGTGCATAAAAATAATTGTACGATTGGAAAAAATTATCAAAAATTGTTTTATCTTGTAATGGAAAAAATTAAAAGTATATTTTTGTAATTTCTAGATCTATTCTTTGATGACATAAGCAACAATTGCTTCAAATTAAAATAATTTCAATAAACTGGAATCGTATATCCCCATTTTTTTGTTAGTGATGGTAAAATATCTCTTACTGAACTATATATTATAATTTATTATAATTATTTATATGAAAAGTTTATCTTTAAAGTTGTATATTGATAAAAAAATGTGTAGTTGTCAAGAGAAAAAGAAAAAATTTTATATTTATCAAATATTTCTGTTAATACTTGACTGTATATAACTTTTGAATAAATAGTATACCTTAGGCTTATCAATTTCTAGTCAATTCAATTATATATTTAAATTTGTAATATATTCCAGGATGTTTTGTTACTTTTATCTTATGGTAAAGAATATCACGGAAATTTTCCAAATCTGATCATATTAAATGTATAGAATAAGATATGTAAATCAACAATTATAGATTAATAAAATAAGACTACAAGTGAATTGTGGAATCAAATAGCGATGTCAAACTCTATGCTTAGGTACAATGTAAAGGGATTCAGAACAATAATAAAAAATTTTAAATGCTGATGTTAAAATACATAATGTTGATTTACTGTATATTCAATAATTGTATTAAGTGAGTAAAAACCTGTAAAATCTTTAGTAAGTGCGTTAGTTTTTTTTTTCAAGGCCCTATTTTTTTAATTATGCAAAACGAAATTGAATAAATACTTTTAAACAATTTTCTAATTTATTTCAGGAGTAATATCCTGCTGCAGATAGGAGGAAGCACATAAAAGTTCTGTTATTGGATCAAAAATTTTACATTTTCATATTGCTAAACAAAAAATAATGCCATTAATGATCTAAATAATATCATCACATAAAAATACTTAAATATTCATATATACATGTTTAAAATAATTGTATGTATAGGCATGAAATAATTATAGTATAATTGGAAATTAGGTTTATTAATAAAATTGTACACAAGTATGTACAAAAAAATTGTTATTATTCGCTAGATATGAAATTGGAATAGATCCATTGCGACATATTGTCCTTTTCTTTCTATTCGTTTCATTCGATTATTTCTAATAACCAATTTGTGATTTCATGTCTTGAAAACTAGTTTTTTTACAAATATTTACTTTAAAAACCTTTGTCCGTACAATCAATTGCGCTCAACTGATCACACTTAGCATATTCTTTTAAATTTTTTGCGGTTACCCATCTAAAATCATTTTAGGAGTAAAACAAGCTTTGAAAAATAGAAATCAAGCTAAAAACCAAGGAGATACTCATTTTTTATGAAATAATTTTTCATACAGAACATGCACTCGTGTAATGTTGCAATATTTTATAAAATGATTTGTTCCTCACTGAAATAGGAACCAATAATTCGAACCTCAATATCCTATAATGTAGCATGTTAAAGGAAGACTCTACTATTATTAGAAACTTAGTACGGTAACAGAGAGCCTCGTTAAGAATTGCGTTTTATTATGCGATTTTTTTTTTTCAATTGCATTATTTCTCAACATTTATTATTTTACTTGCTGATCTTTTGCGACTGTTAAATTCAACTACTTTATTTATTTAATCTTTTCTGGATTAAAATTAGGATGTATGTGAGAAATTTTTTTTCCAAAATCAATTTCTTTACTAAGGGTTGACATCAATACAGGATTGTTCGCGCGTTAAGGGAGCAGAAGGGCAAAGCCTCACAAGTATATTTAATAGTAGGGCTTCGCCTCCTTCCCGGCTTGGCTCGTTCGACGACCCCCAAAATGTTTTATAACTTAATTAATAACTGGGTATGTTGATATTCATTATTGAGAAAATTTCGATGCAAATAACTTCTATTTATTTAAAATGTCTCAGTATAATTTTTTTCAATAAATATGAATATAGAGATTATTCAAAATTTGTTTAAAAGAAGAAAAAAAATATCATGTAAAAAGGTAATTAGTATTAACAGGCATAAAATTTTCTTTCTATTCTACTTCCTGAATTAGTCATTTTTCTTGTGTAAGTCATCACGCTACAGTTTCAGAATATCATTTCTTGAAAAGTCTTCTCCGCAATCTGAATATATTCTATTTTTGTCAGCTTTATGAGTTTGAAGATGTCTATTTACATTCGTTTCCTCTGAAACGATTGATCACAAAAAAAGCATTTCTCAGTTTTATTGTTTTTGCGTCTTCTATATGCCTTAAAGAATGCTTTTTGTTTTGTATAACCATATGACACACGTTACATATCATACAATAATTTTTATGAGTCAACTCAAGGATATTTGTTTCCATTATAAACTGGTAAACCTGAATTTTTTTTTGGTATACGCAACTGTTTTTATAACGGATAAAACAGAGATGTATGTATAGGCCATCATACACATAAGTTTCTGTTGTGGTTATGCTTTTAATTACTAGTCCTCTTTTACTAGTCCTTTTTAATAAACAAAGTTTTTCGTCAATGATTTCTTCACACTTCTGACGTTTTTCTCTCTTTTTTTTAAAGTAATCGAAGATTAGTTCATCAAAATCACTCTGTAATAATTTAAACTTGATCTCTTCAATTAGGAGTAGGAGAGGGTTTTTTTGTGCTCTTATCATTATGAAGGTTTTAACTCATGAACATTAATAGAAACAAGATTTCAATGTTGTATTTTCAAATTTATTATCATTTCCGTTTTGCATGTATTGTTGTACTGGTGTCATTGGTATTGTTTCGTACAAATTTATTGCTCAATCAAATTCGGATCCCTTATAATACCAAAATTATGGAATAGATTATGTTTGCACCAGTCATTGCCGTGTGATACTTTGTTATGCAAAAATAAACATTTAAATACTATTTTAAAATCATCACACTCATTATTCATACACTGCAAAGGATAATTTAATAAGTGCAAGTATTTATTCACCATAGATGATCACTTATATGAAAATATAGGCATTTTTGGAGATTCTGTAACATTTGGAGCGACCGCAATAATACCTTCATATATCTCTACTTTTCAATACAAACGAGTAGATTCAAAGTTTGCCATGAATACGATATTAGTGGTGTTTCTTTTCATGTTAGAAGTAAATATTCACACCTTATTACGATAACCATATTTTGTAAACATTAACAATATTATTCATTTTGTAGAGGACTGGAAACTTGAATAGAAATGTATTTACCGATATATGGAAGGTTTTTTTTTACCTTTAACTTTTTTCAACAAAAGTATTAAGGGAACCTCCCTTTTCTTATTCAATTATATCTAAATTTGTTTACAATTTTTAAAGGATGACCCACGTATAGATTTATTTATTCATTTGAATTCATTGATTACTTTTGTTCCATTGTCAATATTTTGAAATTAAATAGAAGATACTGACGAAAGTTTTTGTATGTACGTTACCTAGGATGTATGTTAAGAACAAACCGGTAAATTCTATCAAAAAATTTTGCGAGAGGTCTCAAAAATCGTGTGAGGGAGTGGCGTTCAAGAAGGCTTTATTTAGATGTCGTGGGGTTAAACTTACGGAGAGAACAAGTGAATCGTTCCGTATTTATCAGTAGGCAGCGGGGTGTATAGTAGGCAGTGAGAGGAGGGGGAGAGGAGGTTACGAGACCAACTTAAATCCCTATGTATTATAAAAATATATTTATACATAAGTACATATATATTTTTATATTGTACTGTTATTTGTGTGGGGTATTCCACATAAGCTGTCTACCGCCACTCTCCGCCCATACACCACCCCGCCATCGCCCACCAATGTACCCTTATAGTCATCCCTTCGCCAAATAAGGGTGGATTCTGTTGTTTTCTCCGTTGAATTAACACGATGATCTTGCGGCTAAATCCCCCCACTGCCCCCTCCCCCTGTTCCAGTAATTCCATAGCCACCCACACGGTTTTTCTTGTCCCCCTACTGACCTTCCACATAATCTCTGCATATATCTCCATGAATTATATAGTTATATGATTTTGAGCAAAGACTAGCTCCTTTTGCTCCTTCCCACTGCTCTCCAGCTCCATCCTACCCCCCCCCCCCTCCCTACATAACCTAGCTTTACTTTCATTTTCATCGTAATATGCGACTATAGAAAAATTAGTATTACATCCCCCACTCCTCCCAGCTCCTCCCTAACTACCCCCAGATTCCTAATCAGTCTCCTCTCTACCTCATTCTCGACTCCTCCTTAGTCTTCCTCCTACCTCCCCCCACCTCTTTCGTAACTCCCTCACCTCTTCAAATAACAGAGTATATGTTTCATTCTTCCATGAAGCTTTATATAATAATAATAATTTGTGTTTGCTACCTCTCATTTAGACTCGATCTTTATTAGCTCTTACGTATTTCCCGATATCTATTTAAATCTTTTGTATACTAGCATGCAGTAGAAATCAGCTGCAGTTGAGATAAGCTATTAAAAAATTTAGGTTTGAAATAGAAAAAAAAACTACACAAATAACTACTATGCTTCAATTTATTATTGTTTTTGTATTTTCATTGAATAATTTTAAATGTCTTTCAAGATGGTCTGCTCTTTAGTAATCATTACCACAATTTTGACAAATTTTTTTTTTAACATTCTTTTAATTACATTTTTATGCATTAAAAAATGTGTTATACATTTTATTGACTAGAAAATTTTAGTTTAAATTTATTGCACTGATGAAATTTGATATTCATGATGATCTGTCTGAAAAACATTGACAGAAAATGTATTTTGCATAGTGTAAAAATTTAAATTTGTCAGCCAAATAATAATAATAAATAAATTTTGCTTGTTTTTTTAAATTCATTGATCGTATTGTTATACGATTACAAAAAAATTTTATTACAATGATTTTTTGGTTATTCAAACATTTCCCTCGAAACCATATTTTGAATTTCAAATTTATTTTCTGATTCTATTAATATAAAAATTTGTTGTGGATTCTACATTTTGACAATGTGACATACAATTATCACAAGAATGCAATGGTTTTCTAAGATATATTCCTTGGGAATCAAAACATTGCCCTTAAGATGGTCATAGAAAAAGATTACGTGAATGGAAATTTTTTTCTGTACAAAGTAAATGGCAGTGATAAAGAATCAGCTGTCTTAAATGTTATTCATGGAAGAAAAACGGTATTTTTTTTTTGTCTGTGATTATATCAGCATTGATGTTGTATTCAAATAATTTGGTAATTTTGTTTCTTGTACTATTGCAGAAACCTTCTGATATATTTAAATTTTGTACCATCATAACAATAGGAATGATTTTTAATTGTGATTCATGCGGCGGAAGATATTTTCTAATATTATTCAAATGTTATGTTGGAAAATCAATATAAATGTTTTCAACTGTCTTATCTACTCCTTTATGAGTTACAAATTATAATTTTTTGTAGACTAATATTATTTACACATCATTTAACACATACTAGAAAGCAAATATAAAAAATGTGCACTTATAATAAATTGTTAAAAGAATGAGTTTTGAGTTAACGTAATCTAATACATACATATAGATATATATTTAAGCATATGTATATTTTTATTCTTAATTTTTAAGCATAATGTTTCAGGGGTGATAGCTCTTTTCAGTCATCAGAAAACATTTTTTTTCGCATATAAATGTAGAATATGATATAAGTAACAGAATAAATAAAAAATAATACATGTTAAGAAAATCTAAGAAGAGATAGCCATCGTCCATATAGCCTACTAAGAGATAACGACGGTATTATGCAAGAAGAAGTGAATATAACAATATTAAATGAAACTTGTTAAGTAGAGTTGATGTCATATTTATCAAATCTTAAATAACTATTAAGGTCAATAAATAATAGAAAAAAAATTGATTTGTCAAGACAAAAACGTTTTCTGGACGGTAAGATACGACCTATACATCTATAATGAGGAAAAAAAATTTTACCACATTATTATAGCGTGCTTTTTGACAAAATAGTATTTTAATGGCTATTAGGGATTTTTTTTGCTTTAATAACGTTCCAAAATTACAGGAGTTTACAAAAACCAAACTGTTCAGATAAATATTGACACAAAATGGTAAAGTGTATAGTGGTATGGATTTTGAGCTTGCAGTTATGCAAATTAGACAACTATTGTTTAAATGATAAAAATGATATCTAATACATTTACGCAAATTAATCGCAACACTCTTTTACTTTATAAGATTTCTTAGCGATGATAGCCAATAGACATCAAATAGATGACTGAAAGAGTTTCTGAACAAAACGTTATAATACTCTGTTGCAACTTTTTACAGATTCTGATCCTTAGTGTGTTCAAACTGATATTTAAACATGGTAAACTGTAAAATAATATAATAATGCTTAAGTAACTCTGTTCTGCTCGCCAAGAGTACTAAGTGATGACGTGGTGCGTGTTCAGGGTGGTAAAGGGCAGTGCAAGGCGATGCAGTGTGGCTCATAATTTTTGTTTTGACATAAAAATAGCGGAAAAATTACTAGAATCTCGCGTAATTATAACATTTCCATTGTAATCAGTTGTCTCTGAGTATGCAAATTGGACGGTCTTATAATTACCATAACTTTTTAACCAGTCGTACAAAGCTACAGGAGTTAAAATTTGTTTGTCTGTTGGCAATCTTAAACTTGCTTTTGCTGCAGACCTTTTAACAGATTGACCCAAACCGTCACATGCTCCTTTTCCATGAGCTGTTGGGAAATAGTGCCGTTCCGCTAAGACTCCAAAGTCTTTTTTGTGACAAAATAAGTTCAAAATATTCTTATAATTTTTCAATTGCTGAGGAGCACCATCACTATAATAATGTATTTTTCGTCCTGTGAAATTTTGCATTAAATGCTTCATAATTATTTGTTGATATCTATAAACTGCAACGGTGTCGTGACATCAATCATCGGATATAGCGACAAAACCAAAACCATCATTTTCATCATTTTGTTTGTAATAAATAAAGGCAGTGAATACTGTTGCCTGATTATTGTTCCAATGAGAGCCAGGTAAAGCATTCTGGACGACAAAGGCGTAGTTTTCTGCAAAATCTAAGTTAATGACAAACTCGCCATCTTTCGAATTGTTTTTTAATTCCTTAAAAAATAAACTTTGATGGTGAAAAACGAATGCATGAGGCAATAACTTCTTAACCTGTGTAGTTACGAATACCACGACGCTTTAAAGACAATAATAAATAAAATTAAAGGAACCACTCATGTTGCAATTAACAAAGTTTCATTTCGGTAAATAATTGAAAACAACCATACGTGATTGCTAAAATAATTTAAGTGTTCGCTTAACCTATAGATGAAGCTTTATTGTATTAATTTTGTCAACACAAAGTAAATACGAAATAAAATTTTATGATTCATACTTTAGAAGTAAAGTAAATTTCAGGGGTAATTTTAGAGTGTTTTCAGCCATCGTAACGCGTACGTATAGGTAACAATTAATTTTTTCCAATTTGACATTGTACAGGTAAAGAATTGTTTTGAATGTAAATGATGAAAAAAACACAACTTAGCTGTAGATGGGGCTCCAGTTGTTAAAATACCGAAATACTGCCATTTACGTGAATTTTCAGCAATTACTCCGTCCATCTTTATTTCTTTTTACTATATTAAAAAAATTACCATAACCGGGCTATCGGAAGCATATTTCTAGTATACTAAGCTGGCATCATGAATTTTTTGAGGCTGGAAGCTTGGATTACATGACCTTTTTTTCAATTTTTAAGTTTATTTTTCGATTTTAAGGTTATGAATTCCGCTTTTGGGCCTCAAACCATCTTTTTCTGAAAATTCAGGAAATTTTTGATTTTTTTGTATGTTACATATTTTTACTGAAAATTGATCTTCTAGGAAGAATATAGAGCTCAAAATTACACCAAATCTTAAAAAACGCCGAAAATTGAAACTATGAGGGTCCATAGCTCGCTAGGGTGACTTCTAAAAAATCTTTAAAAAATTCATCAGCATTTATAACGTTGTTTGAAATATATTCCTAAAGTTCCAGACAAATCAATATTTTTGCGCACGATTTGACAGATAATCACCCATATATGTATGTATATATATATATATACTAGTGGTTTTGCGCCCGCGCCCCCTGTGTGCTCTGCGCTATAACCCCCCATGTTTCATTCTACGTAGAAATTAAAATTTTATTCTTTCTTTTTTATTCTCTTTTTTCTTTCATTTTTATTATACATTGTATAAAATTTATTATGAAAAATTCTTTTTAATATTATTATTCTTATAATTCTCATATTTTTTTATAATAATAACATCATACACATTATGTTGATCATGCATACTGAAAATAAATTTGTAAAATATATTACATCTGTGTCTTTTATTAATAATTTGAATTTTTTTTAAATAATGAAAAATAAAATAAAACAATAATTAGTAATGATAAATATTTTTCTTCCGATATATAATAAACGTTTTTCTCCAAAACTGACATTTAATAAGGTGAAATGATTTTTATTATTCACTTATTTAAGAACATACAATGTTATTTGTAATAAATCACTCAATAACTATTTTAAATCTATTTGATTTATGTAATATTATACTCAAAATTATTAAATTTTCAAAGTAGAAACATCCGTCCTGTTGCTTTATCGTTTATGATTATTTTTTGCATGATTTTCATTTTCGGAAAATATTTAAGTGACATTATTTTGTATGAATATAAAAACCATTTCACAGAATATTTTGTTTGCATGTAGAAAATCTAGCTCATTTAGAAATAAAAAGTATTATTACTCTAGTATGAAAGTCTTGCAAATCCTTCAATTTACCTGCACCTTAGGAAATTTAGTTTTTTACAAAAATCAGATAACTTTGATGAAATTGCTTTTTGTAAAAAAATGTTCAATAATTATAAGTTTAGTTAAATTATGATCATAAATATATTTTTGAATTATATTTATAAGGTACCTAAACATTTTTTTTGGAACAAAGTTCCTTACCTCGCGTTGCAGGCTTTAGGCGGATTGGGGCTAGACCGAAAAAAAGTGTACCAAGATCTTTCTCCGACACTGTAGGAACCCTCTCGGAGTCTAATCAAGAAAAAGACAATCAAACAGGCTGGCGGATGCGCTGTCACCTCTGCCGACTGCCGTCTGCAGTCTGCACTGGCATGGCACGAAGCGAGTACCGTACATTATAGTATATACATATATTTGTGTGCATGTGTACACATGTAAGTATATGTTTACTGCAGTCTGCTACTCTGCCTGTCCGTCTCTCTCTCTTCCACACACACAATGATGTCGATGATGACGCGACGCAGCTGCTGGTGTCTCATTTAGAGCAGGTCGAGCTCGACTCAAGCAAACACTTTTGGACGCATGTTCGTCATCGGCTCTTGCGCAGAAGTCAAAAATTGGTCCCTGCTCATGCATGAGCGGTGAAAGGTGTGCCTCTCGACCTTTTTAAGATAAAGCCCCTGCTGCTCTAGCTCTATATACATGTACATATATGTATACAGCCCCCCTCTGTACTGCTGTATATCGTTAAAATCGTGACGTAGCTGTAATAAGAGCTTAGCTGGGCCCTTGTTACAGCTAGCGTACGATCAGGCGAATAATGAAAGCATGAGATTTCCATCGGTCGGTCGCTCGTTGTCATGTTTTAAGTTATAAATATATAAATTATGATGACGGTATGACAGAGGATTATGAAAAAGGGGGAGCTACAAATAAGGTAGTCTGCATAATATCCTTATTATTTTCCCTGTAATTTTTTCTGTTGCGGGAGGCGGGGGGGGGGAAGTGGGAGTCAAAATAACTATAGTGAAATCCTTTTTTTTTTTTTTTTTTAACTTTTTCTTTTTTTTTTTTTTTTTTTTTTTTTTTTTAAAAATATAAAGGTACAATTAATTTAATAGATTTCATCTCCTAGTTTTATAACAATTAAAAAATTGTCTTAATTTAAGGAAATGGCTTAAATTTTTATGCAAATTTTTATGATAAAAAGTTACTTTGCGACCAACTGTCGCGGAGATATCTTTTTTTTTTTTAAATTACCGTTAATTCTGAACTTCAAAATTAAGACATTAAACTGAAGTACATTATGTTTGATCACTGTATTTTTGAAGAAATAACTTTGCAAGGTCTTATGGCTCTTTGTACTATTTCTAGGACGAATTATACACAATGTTTTCCCGTACTGTTTTACAAGTTTATTCCAATTTCCAGAAATTTCTATATTTTCATAACATCTTTTTCCAATTAAATTTTTTTTTGCTTTGAAAAACTTAATATTAGTTTCAGCTATTCTAAATATTAATCATTATTAATACAGAAATATTTCTTTCATTTTATTAATTTAGTAATTTTTACATGAATAAATAATTTTTTACTCAATTTGTACACTTAAAAATTTTTTTTTTTATCTCTACAATTATAATCTTTTTTTATAATTTGTTCATAAATATCATTTTTATTGGTTGGTTATGTTATTGACATTGCGTATTATTTTTTTAAAAATAATATATTGGTTAATGATGTGATTTTTGACTTACTTTACATTTTTTACATTTAATACTACCCCATTCAAGATTAAGAGGTACTACTAGACAATCATTATTATTATTTCAAGCAAGATAATTCCTTTATGTATTTAATACTTTTATATTTTTTGAAACTATACTAAATGACCAATTAACCTAATTCCAACTATAATTACACCACCTTTGACACCTCGCTGTGGGTTATTTTTTTGGCTACAGTGAACAGTGCTATAACTAAAAAATTTTTTTTTATTTCGTTCCACTGCTGTAAGAACGTACATGTGTTAGCACCATTATAAATATTTATATCGTTTTTTTAAACAAACATCAACTGCTATCATTGATATTGCGCATAATTGCTTAATTTGTTTTTTGTTGGAATAAATAAAAAATGTTTTAAATAATAAAATAACGACTGTACGTTATTTATGTGATAACAGGATTGCAAATACTTAATCAAATACAATTCGTTCGTAAAAACTTGGATTACAATTTTAAAATAGATAATTCGTGTGCATTGCGTTTGAACAAAAAAAAGATGATTTTCTGCAACTATCTTTCTAATACTACTACTCGATCAATATTCTATAGTATATTTGTAATTTCTTTATTTTAACATATATTTTCCGAGGTATCATCTAAAAGCTTAGGATTTTGACTATAATACAGTAAGTGTTTTGATGTATAACTCAATTGATTACGGTTACAAATAAAAGATGTTTCCAGGCTGCTTTATAATAGGTTGTTCATAAATTGCAAACTTTGATGGCAAATATCTCCTAATTTTTTAGGTTTTGGGAGGTAAATACAGACACCGATGCAATCTGCGGGTTTAGACTTATCAAATAAACTACCTGTAGCATCTAAAATCCTCCCGCTGAAGCGTTTTTGAAATATCTATTTACCTGAAGTAAAAATAAATTTCTACTTCTTATAAAAAAGTACTTGGATCATCGCCGAACACATTACTGCGGAATTAGCCGCATCGACTTTTCTATATGCTGAATCAGCCGCATCTAGTTATATTGTTTGCCGAAGAAGTATAATTTAATACATTGGTTTCCAAGTTTTTTAAAACATTTTTTCATACATCAATGTCACTTTCTTCTACACTTACTACAAACACACGATTCTATAATTACTAATACAATAATTATAACAACCCTACTTTCTAATAACTCAATTAGTAAAATATTTTATTTTTCCGTGTTAATGTGATTATCTGGATTTATTTGAGTTAGTCATAATTTATTCGAATCAAATATTGATGTGAATCCTTACTTTATTACCTTATCCTTACTATTATCTTCATCGTTACCGGTATTACTATTCGTCACATTTTTTATGTTCCCCTTTAGTAGAACAAAGTTGGTTATTTTTAGACATAGTGCAAGATTGTATAAAAACACATATTTTCTTTTTGGCAAATATGGAGCTGACTTGCCCTTACACGAAAAATAGTGCCAATCATATTTTGTGTGAAGATAACATTGTTCATGATTGAGACTTCTTAGCTAATTCCATTTTAGTTATAGTTTGCTGGATTACAACTTAATCATGGTTTGCAAGTACCTGGTTTATGAACGTTATCCCGAAACACCATGGACTACGCTGCTTACACTCTGAATCACTAAATAAATTATTCATTAATAAACAGTTTGAGCGGGAAATTCTTTTTGGTTATTTGGTCTTAGGTGCTTTGATTTTATTTTATTTGGATTCCGTATTTTGCTGAATTTTACGGGTGTTTTAGTATGGGTTTTATAAGCGTTATAACTGACCTTGACGTTTTTCATTTCCTGCTTTCGAAGAGCCAATTTAGTTGTTTTTGACGTAGTAGTAGAAAATTGTATTATAACAAATTTTTTCTTTTTCTCTAATATGGAGCTCAGTTGTCATGAAGTTTAATTATTTTTCTACGCTGCCAAAAGCATGTGTTATCCAGCCATCCTTGTCTATTCACCGAGTGAAGAGGTGTCGAGGGGCATAAGGTGGGGGGCTGCAAAAACAAATGACGGTGTCGAAAACACGTAGGATTCGAATGAGTTTACCCGTGATTTGAGCGGTGAGGGGGGATGATGGGGGGGGCGGAAAAGATATATATATATATATATATACATTTATACATATACTAGTGGGGCTAGGTCTTTTGCGCACTCCGCGCGTCAACCCCTTAACTTTCTACATGTGAAGGACGACTATATTCATGAAATCTTGTCTCTAACATCCATAGAGGAATATAAATTATTTCTTCTCACTATTTTAATTTTTTTTTAAATTCATCTGTATTATTAATTTATATTTTATACCTCCACAAATTTGTGTTACAATCGTTTCAATCAAGATATATTTTTCTTCAGGATCGTCCCACTTTGCGAGAGATTGCTAAAAATAAGTATTGGAGTACGATAAATCGAATTCCTAACATTTCTATTCGATTATATCAAACTAAATCAATATTGACTTTTCTTACCATGGGCCCAAAGTGCAGCAGAGCCTTTTCGCCCTCAGGCCGCACTTTAGGCCCTTAAAACCACTTTGCGCCCACGGACAGAAAATTTTGTTCGGCCCTCCGGGCCCAAAATTTTTTCTGCCCTAGGGCGCAAAGTATTTTCGCGTGCCCAAAGTGTGCCCACGGGCGCAAAATTGCACTTTGCGCCATCGGCAAGAAAAATAATGTACGAGACTCGGGCACAAAAGTAAAACAAGCGCGCCCTTCGGGCGCTCATGTTTGTACTTTGTGCCCTAGTGGCGTAATGTTATTGGATATCATTTTAAATCAATATATATATTTGGTAAAGTTATCGCATACGTTTACACAATAGAATTCAAAAAACGTTACTTGCCTCGTGCACATTTATTAATAACTTTTTATCAAAGCAGTAAGCTGTTGTGACCAAAACATATTTATAAATATATATCTACTAAAATTCCATCCGAAATTGAAGAATTTCAAAGAGTAGTCATTAACCATATGCTTCGCGGGCCTCGTTCATAAAGTACACCTTGTTTTGGTAGATCTAAAAATGTTTTTTAAAAAATGTTTCCGAAAAAATTTTCGGTGCAAACAACATTCTTAAAACATAGATGTCCAGAGTATTAAAAAATTGACCACGTCAATGAAAATCACATTTATAGAATCAAAAACAGTAATATTATAATTTTAGTGGAATATGTATTTTACCTTAAATACGTGAAAACCTTGTAAATACGTGAAAAATATGTTGCTATTGGTAAATTAACTGTTGAATCTTCTAAGATCAAGAATGCTATCAGTTAAAGCTTATATAAAACAAAGTCAAGGAAAAAATATCGTTTGATGATGTCAAAAAGTATAATGGAATACGTTATAATACTTTTAAAGAAACTGCCAATCACATGGGGTTACCCGACCATGATTCTCACATTAAAATTATTTTTGAAGAAACTTATACAGTCGTGTTATCATTTCAACCACGAAATTTTTTTGCATATTACCTCATGTCAGAAAATGTTCAAGGAAATATGATTTGGTATGTATTAAAAAAATATTTTATTTAAGATTTTTCTAATAACATTGACTTCAAGCTCTTTCACACCGTAACTAAACTTTAAATTATGATAATTTATCACTTTAGATTACCTGAACCTAAGACAGTAAGGTCAGAAATGACTGAAAATAATAATAAATTGCATTTAACAGAAATCTGTTTGAAACATTTTTTTGGCAACTAAATCAAGATCAAAGATGTATTTTTTTTTAAATCGTAGGTTTCAATAAAAAATTTTGTTTTTTTTGACAGTACAGGGAAGTCTGGTAATACATCTTTGTGCAAAAAATTAATTTATAATTTTTTTTTATTAGACAAGAAAACTCTGTCCACGGCATGGACAGGCCTATACTTATCTGGCGCAGATGTACCTTGATCAACACGTAGGTTTCTCTGAGGTTAGGCCCTTCCATTGCATTACTCTTGGTTTGACCCTTGTGAATATCCTTAAAGTGGATATCTCGGGTGTATCATTTTTGTTAGCCATAGTTAGGCATAGCATCCATTTTACTTTCTAAAGGACTCTCTATAAATCTTTTAGACTACTTTTGTATTTGTATTACTCTTAGAATCAGAATCGGTTGAAAAAAAATTGAGTGAAGCCGATTTTCTTATATGGGATAAAGCTTTAATGATACCTAAGAAAGCGTTAGAAATCGTTGATCGTAGTTTAAGTGATTTATCAAAAAAAAGTAATATCCCGTTTGGTGGAAAAATGATAATTTTTGGTAGAGGTTTTCCTCAAACTCTTCCTAATGTTAAAAGGGGAATAAAGTTACAATAGTAGAATAAACTATATAATTTATAAATCTATGGCTATTATTACAAATTCAAAAACTGAGAACTTATATGCGTTCAATCGATATGGAGTGTTCATATTTACTACTGAAAATAGGAGAAGAAAAAATTTAATAATCTAAAATTCCAATAAAATAGGAATATAAGAATGTTTGTTCAAAAATTTTAAGTGATGTCAATCATTCTTTAGTAAATAACGTAATCATATCATCCCACAATGAATTAACGTATTCTATAAATAATTAAATTTTAAGTGGAATGACTGGAAAAGCTGTGACTTATTATAGTTTCGATTAAGCAACTTACAAGAGAGTTGATAAAAGTGATCACGATACATACATAAATTTTCCAATGGAATATTAAAATTTCATAAGGGGAAGTCTTTCTCCTCACTAACTAAATTTGAAAATAAATGCCATTATGATGTTGATTATAAACCTGTGCATTGAAGAAGGATTATGTAACGGAAGAAGACTTAAAATAACTCAATTATTTGTGAATAACATTGAAACTAAAGTTATCACAGGTGAGAAAATTAGGGATAGAGTATTTATTTTAAGAATAACATTTAACTCCAGCACTTTATCCTCTTTACCTTTTGTTTTGTATAGGAAACAATTTTCCTTGCAATTAGTTTTTTCTATGACTATCAATAAGTCACAAGATCAAAGCTTAATGGATTAGGTTTGTACTGAAAAAATACACTATTTTCTCATCGTCAATTATATGTTGCATTATCTAGATGTAAAAATCCTGAGTGTATTTTTATACATAATGAGTAAGATAGTTCTTTGGAAATAAAAAATATTGTATGGGATTGAATTTTCCGATAGTATGAAATGAAATAATGATATATCGTTGTTAAATTATTATATCATTTTAAACAATTATAGCAATATACTCTTGATTATACTTTATACATAAAAAAATGGTTTGATATACACATGCAGAAATGTACACATGGGATGCAAAGCAACTCCACCTTCACGTGGTGAATTATGGGTACAGCTGAATGACTTGCAACATCACGGGTTATTTGTATGGTAATAAGAGAAAAAAGAATGAAATCTTTCCTCATTTCATGAGGAGACTGTTAGGCTCGATAAAGCTTTATGGTACACTCAAATTTCTTTTAGATATCTTGAAAGTTTTCTTACGTAGAGTGTGTGTAACGCGTCGTAAGGAGTATGAGGGGGTCTGTAGGGGGCTGTGGAGGGGCGGTGGGGAGTACATGAAAATTGTGGAGGGGCCTTTGGGGATAAAAAAATTTTTAATAACAGAGAAAACGATGAAATCTCCCCTTATTTGGGACGGGAGTGGGTGAGGCTGTGGAGAGGCAAATGAAAAAATTTGGAGGGTGTAGGGAGGTAGTAGGGAGAATGGGGGGCTAGATATAATTGAAAAATAGAGGGAAAATAAGATTATTTTTACCTTAATTTATGCATACTTATATTATGCATTAAGTAAATTGGGGGGGGGGGGGGGGCGGGGGGGGGCCATACCTCGGCCCCCCCGCGAACCACTGATATAAAAAGGGAGGAAGTAAGAGGGCGTCTTCCGTAAACTACTTGATTTTGAAGAAATGTTTTCTATTAATCATCCATGTGATATTCCTTATCCATAAAAGATTGAATGAATGGACCACCGTTATTTATTCTTTATTCATGAGTGCATGTTTCTATGTATTTTTTTATGTATATGTATATAGGACTTTCCATGTCAACCAAAACGGAAAAAAAACGGATGTGTCTAAAACATTGCATAAACGTAGCTTACAATAAGAAAAGTTAATCACCAAAATTTTGCAGCTTAAGTCACATGACACTGGTGTCACGGACGGTCACCAAATAGAAATTCTCGCTTTGACCTCAGAGTTATAAATTTTGTAGGCAACCAGACGCGAATCATAAAATTTCCTAAAAATAATAAATAGCACTTTTGTAAGCTCTTAAGCAATGTAGCACTTTTTTCGTAGAATACAACGAAAATATTTTTCCTACCTCGGGAACTTTTGCAACCCTGGTACACACTCGGTAGGAATAACAGCATTCACCACTCATGTGCATCTGACCAGGGGGGTCCCAACAGTCCCTCGGGCGTTGCTCTGCAGGCGCCCTTGGGCCCAGTTACCGCCCTGGAAAGATGCACATTTTTGAGGAAAACCACTATAAAAACTTTGCAGGTTTGGTTTTCAGCATTTTTCAGCGGTTTTAAATATTAATATCAAAATTTCAGAAAGTACGACATTAAAAAAAAAATTTCTACTTATTTTTAGTACAAACTATTTACTTTTAAATATTTTTTGTCCTAACATGAGCTTTGAATCAATGTAGCCGCTAAAGGGCTCTGAAAGTAAAAAATTCTTATTATTTTGTTTATTCTCGCTAGAATTATGAAAATCTCATTAAAAAACTATCTATTAATATTTTTTAGAGATCGCTGATCACTATAATAATGTTAAAAATTTAATATTTAAAATGGCGAATCCAATATGGCAGACCGATACTGTACATTTTACAAATTTTGCATTTTAAACAATTATGCCGTATTTTTCATACATTTTAGAGTAAAAAGTGTATCCTGTTTTTTGTTGATAAAGTGCATAATTCTTAAATTAAAAAAAGCAGATTGGTAACGTCATTCATTTATGCATCTGTTTATTCGAAGGAATAAGTAGAACCCAGAGTGGGCTTCCCACACGTCGTCTCTCAGAGTATTGCTTTTAATTTATAGAACATCAAACAAAAATGCCTACTCGGAAATTTGGAGGGTAGCTAATTACGAACATGCTTTTTAACACAATAACGCTGTAACATAAGCGTTTTAAAAATGATGATAAGAAAAAATGCATTTTCTTTCTTAAAAAGCACGCACTTGATCAAAAAACACTTTTTACTCTATATTGTATGAAAAACATGGTATAATTTAAAAAAATGCAAAAACATAAAATTTTAAGCATCGGCCCGCCACATTGAATTCGCCATTTTGAACATTGAATTTTTAACACTATAATATAGTTTTTCCATATGATTTTTATGAATCTATCGAGAAAAAGCAAAATAATAATAAGTTTTCACCTTTAGAGCCCTCTAGCGGCTACATTGATTTGCAGCCCATTTCACGATAATAAATATTTCAAAGTGAATAGTTTGTGCTTAAAAATAAATAAAGAAAGAAAATATTAATAAGTTGTTTTTTTCTGAAATTATGATTTCAATATTTTAAACCGCTGACAAATGCTGAAGACCTATTCTAAAGACTTTGAAATATTTTTATCGTATTCTACGAGAAACGGGAAAAATGCTTCAACTTTTGTATGTTCTGGAAATTTCATAACACGCGTCCGATTGCCTACAAAATTTATAAGTGCAAGGTCAAAGCAAGAGTTCCGATTTCGTGACCAGTGTCACGTGACCTAAGCTCCAAAATATTAGGGACCAACTTCCCTTATTGTAAGCTATTGATATATAAGGTTTCAGACATATCCATTTTTCTCTGTTTTGGTTGACGTGGAATGGGTATATAATATCTGTTTATGTATTTTGTTCTATAATTGTGTTTACAAGTATACATGATAACGTCGCGACGCCGTTAAACACTTGCTGGCTACGACAGAGCACGAAGGGAGGAGGGGAAAAGGCCGTGAGTCGTCTAAGTGCAGATGACACGGCAGACTAGCTTGGGCCGGGCGAGCGTCCGTTACGCGACGAAACTCAGAATCGTGCTCTCCCCATCCATCTCTGTTTTCTTTTCCTCCTTGAGCAGTGTATTCGTATCGACCTGGTGAGGAGTCCGTTGAAGTCTACCAGTCGAGTGACTGGAGGCGAGTTTCTGGGGTTCGGCACTGTCTCGTACGATAGTACGCCGTAAAGAGAGCGAGAGAAAGAAACAGAAAATATTACGATAGCGGAGACACCTGCTTATATTTTCTTTTGTCGAAGAAGGCCTGCAAGTGCACCGTGAGAACTACGTGATAAGTTTTAGAGCAGCGGCTCTGTAATAAGTACACGAATTGTCTGCGCGTGCCGCGACCTTGCGCCGCGTCCACGTCAAGCTTGCGCTCGACGCACACCCGTATACCCGCAAGTATTTAATAGCTTTGTGTTTTTCTTAACATTAAATATATGTTCTTTTCATTAAATATTACTCGCTAGTGCTCTTTCTATTACGTGTGCCCTGATCTCCCCCGATTTATAGCGTCATATTGTCGCGAGAAGCGAAGAGAAGCCGCGACACCTGGGTGCAGCATCTTGGCAGATGAGGCCCGCACTCTAGATTCCTGAGTGTCGTCGAGGGTATCTGGGCAACCCTGACCCAGTCGGAGAATATTTTCCGCTTCGATTTTACCCCGTAACAGCACGTATCCATGTATGTATGTATGTATGTATGTATTTATGCATGCAGATATCTATCTCTAAGTTTACATGCATCTATACATATGTATGTATGTATTCATTCTTCCCTCTGTATGTGTG
Organism: Copidosoma aretas; assembly: GCA_030522625.1. Taxonomy (NCBI): domain Eukaryota; kingdom Metazoa; phylum Arthropoda; class Insecta; order Hymenoptera; family Encyrtidae; genus Copidosoma; species Copidosoma aretas. The sequence continues at coordinate 22,981 of JAPYYV010004244.1, forward strand.
CATTTAAGTATGTATGCATGATTGTATTTTTGTATGTAAGTACGTATGAATGTTTTTATACATGTCAGGTTGGAAGCTTTGCCATCAACGCCTCTACACTCTTTAGATGATTCCCCCCCTCCACACTCGCACTCAGCAAGTGTGCGCGGCGGTTGCGCTGGCAGGCACTTAGACGTGCAGCCTAGCAGAGGCAGTACTGTTACATCCGTGCTCCAATTGACGTCTTTATATACGTCTATACACATGAGTACTTTTTAAGAGTGCATACAGAGAGGCCGTGTATTGAGAAGCAATAAAAAGAGTTTTGACAGAGCAAATACTCGTGTCTGTAAGTATTCAATTTATCCTGTATCCTGGTCCACGCCCCCAAACCTCCGACAGGTTATGGGCCCAGGGCACGCGGGCCACTGCGCGAGAAAGATTTCCCGACGCCATCGGAAAATCGGTGTGCTTAGAGTTCTGGTGTTTGTTTGGAGTCCTGTAGCAGGTTGTGAGCGCAAGAAAGAGAAAGAGATGTGACAGTACGGAGAGAACGAGCAGCAACAGAGACCATCGCCAAAAGGAGCGCACTGACTGCTAGGTTCAGCCAGTTGTTAAAGGAGATTAAACTGCATCAAGGTAAGTGACTCCTTGTCTGAGGAGCGAGGTGGTCTTTAGAAGTGCGCCGAGTTGTATTTTGTGTGCGGCTGTGTGTGTGTGGACGTGCCGCGGAGTGTCGAGTTACGTGTATATAGAGGGAGAGACAGGCGCCATTGTCGTTGTCCAGTGGTGTTGTTTTTTAGGCGGGCGAAGACGTCTTGCGCGGATATCTCCATCTTTCCTTGAATGTTTTTGTGTATTTGCTTAACAAACACCTCCTGCCTTTAATGCCCCTATGTCTTGCGTGTTTTGTTTAGAGTATGTTAAAGAAATTAGAGTGGGTTTCTCGCTTCGGTACGTTTATGTATGCACACACATAGGCGCACACGCGTCACACACATAGGCGCACACGCGTGACGGTCTACTACTTTGCTGCACTGATAATCGCACGTACGCGACGGTGCACAACATTGCTGCTGTTCTTCACCATTCTCCACCAAACGCTGAGTGAAATTTGGCTGCATGCACACTTAAAAATCCATTTTCAATGCTCAGCTGTACGACTCGGGGTCGTGATCAGTGGAAAGCGTGCTGTGCCGCGAGAATCTGGTGACGACTAGGAAAATTGTGTGAACCCGTTCAAGCCCCGTGTGAGCACACGATCGACCTACCACCGAGCGGTTTCATTGCCGTGCGTGAAATCCAAACTCGGTAACAGGGTGGGAGCACGCGTTCGGTGCGGGCGGGAGAGCCAACTCTTCGTTTCAGGCTAAAGGAAATTGAAGCTCATTTTTTTTTGGTTCAGAAGCACACAAATGACTCGTGTATACTATCAGAGATTGCCTGTTAGAATACTGCAAAAATTAATTTGGGTTTGAGGTTAAATTTTTTTTTTTGCAGTTTTCTAGAGCCCGGGAAATTAGGAGTATTGTGAAATTTTACGAGCTAAATTAGAATATATGGTAACTTAGAGTAAGAGTTTTGAGAATTTCACAATAATTCTAGAATACAGGTCTAGGGGGTTTAGAATACTTAAAATATTCAAACATTACAAAATTCAAGAATATAGCAGAATTTAATTTTTATTGTACAAGAGTTAAAGATTTAAAACAAAATTGTCAAGTCAGAGTTAAAAATTCAATATCTGCGATTAGAGTAGGGAAACCAAATTCTTTTAAGTCTGAGTTATTTGTACAATCCCGTGACAGATGGAGAAAATGCTGCGCTTCGTCAAAGGAGACAGCGACGACGAGGATACGCTGGACTCTGAGACGAGCGAGTTCATAATAGAGGAGTCTCGGACTGACATCCCGAATACGAGCAAACATTCGAGCAGCTTACCCATGTCTTCGCCCGCGCATGCACCCGCTGGCATGCACGGTCTTAGTCCTGCAACCTGGTTTACTATGGGTAGAGGTGGAGGTAGTTTCATCCGACGACTCAGCAGCGAGAGGACGCCAGCTATTGGGGCCAATACTGGATTATCTTTAAACACCATCCCTGGTGTCTCGCTGCCTGTCTATGGTGGGACTGTCCCAAATTTGTTTAACCCCGAGGTCATTCCTAAGGTGAAGACCATCACTCAACCTCCATCTGTTTCGATGCTAACCGCGTCAATGCAGGGCTTGGAGGGTGCTCTGTCGGCTCATTCCGAGGTGCTCAAGGACGTAACCCGGAGTCAAGTTTCAACAGCCCAAACCATGAAGGAAGTTGTTGATAAGATGCTAGAGGCATCAAGGGACAACTTAGAGGCTGAGAGGCTGCGTATGAGACATTTAGAGGTAAATAAAATTTCTAAAGTTGAAAATAAAATACATGATAGAGATGAATCACAAAATTCCGAAAACTTGAGCATGAATAGAGGTTTTAATGATGAATTAAATTCGCAAAAATTAAACATTAAAAGAGACTATAAGCTTACACAAAAATCAAACATAAATATTTGGATGGACTACTTAAACTCAGAATTGATAAGCAATGATTTATATGACATAATAGATTCAAACTACAAAAGCCAAAGGAATTTATCTGTAGAGGCTATAAATAAATGAAATAATTTAGTTAGAGATGTAGTTATAAATCACATTGATGAATGTTATCATAGAAGAATCTTGTATGTCTAAGAACCAAAAGAAATTATAGAAAAATTACTTTTATTTAAGACAACCGAATTTAATGTTACATATACTTCAGTAAGAGCAAAGTTGTATCAAATTAGGATGAAAAGAGGAGAAAAAGTAGATGATTTTTGTGTACGCTTTGAGTCAATAATAAGAGAATATGAAATGTGCAAAGTGGCCAGTCCCCTAACAGAACAAGAGATAAGAGCAGCCTTCTATTAGGCAGTAGTTCAAACTGTCCCTAAGGTTAGAAGTGCAGATCTTATTGGAAGTCAAACTACGAGTGAAATGAATTTAGACGAAATAAAATCCTTTCTATTTCAGTTAGAGGCAGAAAAGAAAGAGGAGGCAAATAGAGGTACCAGAGGCGATAATCCTCAAGCCAATAGAGCTTACGCCCAACCAACAGCTAGTGCGTTAGAGGATCGGTGCTACCGCTGCAACCGAGATGGTCACTGGGCTCAGGAGCGTCCTCTTCGAGCCAAGAACTTGTGGTTTTGCTACTACTGCCAGGCAGTAAAAGATCACAAGGGCACAAATTGTCCTTCTGCTAGAGGTAAGAAGAATACTAATTCTAATAATAATGTTAATAAAAATGCGAATAATAATAAAGAGGATCATGCTCGAAATTCGGGAAATAATAAAGATGAACTAAACAAAGTAAATAATAGAGGTAAAGTAAATAAGAAGTATAATAAGGGAAATCAGAAACATGTTAGAAGAGCAGTCACTCAGTCGTCTGAAGAAAAAGACGAAAACAAAGAAACCAACGAAGGTAAGAATATTTCATATATAGATTTCATTGCTGATTCAGGCGCAACTGATAATATAGCCAATAAAACAATGATTCCATCTAATTTTAAGAAGAGCGAAAACAGCTTTATTAAAAGCGCAAATAGAATGAGTTTGCTGATATAACGATAGATGGTAGAGGTAACCTAATATTAGAGTCTGACAATCTAGAGATTAATATATTTAAACTAACAGAGGTTTTCGCAGCCAAAGACATATCAGAGAATTTATTGTCCCTTAGGAGGTTAGCAGATGCCGGGCTTGGAATTTATTTAGATGATGAGATATTTAGAGTATATGATAAAAATTCCAATAAGACAATTTTAGAAGGTGACTACGAAAAATCAAATTGGATTGTTGGATTTAAAATAAATGATGGATACAATGAAAATCGAAAGACCGAAGTAAATAAAAATTACTGTTGTAGAGCTCAAATATGTTCAAACAATGAGTCCGTTCGACAATTGCAGTTAGATGACACAAATGAAAGCTTGTCAAATCCGGAGGGAGCGACACTTACCTGGGAGGGAGAGAGAAAAACTGATTGAATTAAAGTCAACTAAGAGTGTAGAAAAATCGAATGAGACTCTAATTAAACGGGACACAAGTCTAATTACCAGGCATGCTACCAACATAGATGAGTTAGAGTCGTTAAAAAACATAGAGGATATGATTAGTCAGGATAAGCTTGAGACTA